>JACJUY010004829.1:0-16127 GCA_014220935.1 Platorchestia sp. MABIK
ATTCAATGACTTTCCTAAATAAATAATGAGATTTAAGACGTGTATCTTGGCACTTTTATTTATAACATTATTCTAGGGCGTACAATAATGCTTTCCCTAATTCACTTAACCTAGTTACGCATTAGACTGATCAATGAAGTAGTTAATTCTATATTCGATGCTTCATTTTGCAAAATAATTTATATGGACTAGATGTTAACAGTATATTCTATAAACGATTTAAGAGCAGACTGAAGATCAGTGATAATAACCATGACAAATTACATTTTCAGGACCAGTCATGTAGGAGACAAGATTTGACTTAGTTATCTTACACGATTAGTATTCTGATAGGAAATGAGATTCAAGATTTATTTTGAATACTTTGTAAGAATTAATTTCACGGATCTCCGAAAGGATTGAGTTCCCAGTTTTAGTTCCAACGAAGAGGATACTCTGTTGTGACCGAGCCTTTGAATAATAAGGAATCATGAATTTACTTCTGTTACGGGTTAAATGGTCGTCACGACCAGATTGTGCAGTTAACAATTGTTTGTGGTTATTGTCGCCATCATTGGTCAATGTTTCATTAATGAAATTACATATGGAGAGTTTGTAGAGATTCGTGAGTTTAAGTATTTTTAAACTTTTCAATGAATCATTTGTGAGAGCGTTAATGCTAGATTCTTTACCGCTCTGATGGCTCTTTTTTGCAGAGTAAAAAACATATTGGTTCTATTTTTATCAGTTCCGTGCTTTCTTACTTTTCATGAAAAACTTTTTCTTTTTAGAGTAAATACAATACAGACACTCCGATCCATTGTTTGAAGCCATTCTATACTGAAAATATTTCAAAGTTCTAAAATACTTTCACAACAGAAATAAACGTGTGATGTATCTCGAGCATTTTTTTTAACTTCTTCATTTTTCACTAAGGTAACTTCTTAATTTTCTACATAAGTATTCTATTTTCCTTTTCAAGTTAAATTTACCATAAACTTCTACGCCACAGGAGGTTGTGATCACTGAGACCAGTTAAGTTTCACACTGCAGCTGTTCAAACGACCACGATGCCGGCTCGGTGCCAACTGCACGACGCTCGTCTAGCGCTGTAAAGCATAAGCGAAGTGCCAACCCTGCGTCGGACTTTCATAGACTCATTTCCACGGGATCGGAAATTGTCACACTGTACATCCCAGAGCTGCTGCAGTGAAGATTGAATGGAATTGAAGTGCGGAAATATTTTGCATTGTAGTGCATGAAATGTGCTAACAAAATGTAGACGACTTCGGATGAACAAGGTTACATACTTTCATGTTATAGTTATGATGTAGGTAAGCACAGGGCAAGACCCTAGGATAATGACATAAAATTGTAAATTACTTGGTGAAAGAAAACAAATTCATGACTGAATTCATTTTTAAATACAATATCAGAAATCCCATTAGAAACAAAACTATAACCAAAAATAATGCCCCCCTTTATTAACAGAAATTCATTTCTGTTGTTCGGAACGATAAGACATTTTACTACATAACATTTCACATGTGCGAGTAGAACATAGATTGAGAGACTAAATTCTGGAATTCTTATCAACTGCAGAATAAATAAAGCATGTGAAATACGAACAGCCGTCACTCCAGTAAGCTGGATATCATTTTTAAAAACGGAAACTGTTAGCTTAAAATTGATCATTTAGTACATCGTATACTCGCCGCTTTCTTAGACGCGCATTTGGTCGCGCTTCCACTCTGCAACATCCGCAACCAGTAAACTGAGCAACGTGAGGAGCGTTTACCCATCCCACCAGCAGACAATCCAGTGGCTCCGTGCTTGAGCCGCACATAGAAGTCTCTGAACTTTTTCGGGCCCACAGGTAGCTATATTCATATTTGACCACTGTCCTAGACTTTAGAAACAATCTACCTCTGTATCACTTGTGGTAAATAAATTGCTTAAATTTCTTAAACGAATCACGACATCTTTGTAGTATGCATATGCAATGTGATTGCTTATGTGCGAATATTAAGTACACGAATGTATGTACACGTGATGCTCGTACATATATATATATATATATACACGAGTATATCTGAAGAATGTATTCCTGTCCTTAAATGCTCTTGTTAATCTTGGGTGACAATGTGTCGTTCCTTACGCTCTTTGAGTAAATTTTGACAACACTATTTTAGGTTGTGTCGACTTTCTCGTATTGTCCCAGCAATGTTGCAAATGTTGTAGGTATTAAATATTAAATATTTGTGTTATGGTGAAATGTTTTATTCCCTTCAAGCTCATTATTTTGGCCTGCTAGTCGATATATATATGAAAAATTATCCCGAATGTCGATCTCATAGTCTTAGATTCAAAAAAATTTAAAACTTTCCATTTTAGATTTAACATCAATCCCTCATACCGCTTGTTACAATGTTTGTTTGCTCATTTTCCGAAAGAAGTACGCGCTAACGAGAGTGTGTTGAACCATGCGTCACAAGAATAGTGTTTTCTTAGTTACGTATATTTATTTACACTCTCAAAATTAGATTAACTAATGACACGAAGGGAACGCATTTTTTGTGTTCTTCCCTCAACCATTTTTGTTTCGACTTGTGACATGGGTATTACGACACCCATGTGTGAGTTTCAAGTAAGGATGTTAATGTTAAAGTGCTTTAGCATTTTTCCGTTCTTATTAAAGCATTTGGAAATGCGACGTAATTCATTCTATGTTATATCTTTATAGAACACCCTTTTTTCATTTTTTCTTATTCCTCTCAAACAATGTTCTTGCTAGTCGTGTGTGGCAATTTTTTGTTTCTCACGCTCTGGAGTATATTATGACAGCACTATTTTAGGTAGTTAACTTTTCGTACTGTTCCAGCTATGTTGTAAATGTAATGGTTAGCATTAGACAAAAATCCTTCTCGTGTCTTTGACCCCAGTGAATTCTTTTGTGCCAGTATTATTTGCGTAAGTAGGAAATATCAAAATTGTTTGTTATGGAAAATATTCTATTCTCTGCTAGCTCATCATTTGGCATATTAGTTGATACGTAAGAATGAAAAATTGCCCCGTGTCTCCAATGTCGACCTCAGTGTCATAAACTCCAAATCAATCAAATCTGATCATTTTACTTTTAAGATCAATCCCTCATATCACTAGTTCCTATGTTCGTATGCTCATATTTCAATATAAGTGCGCACTAGTGAGAGGGTTTTCAATAATGCATCACAAGGATCAGGTCTTCTTAGTTACTTGTATAGACATGCATTGTCAAAATCTTAACGAATAGAAGGGAACGCATTTTTTGTCTTTTTCTCCCAATCATTTCTGTTCCGACATGTGACATGGGTATTACGATACCATGGGTATTACGATACCCATGTATAAGTAACAACTAAGGATTAATGTTAAGATATTTAAAAAACCAACATTGAAAAAAAAATTTCATGTTCAACTTTTTAGAAATAAATTGTTTTCCATTCTTTTGGAATTGAATGAACTGACAACTTTTCACTCTAATTTTATCTCTACGTACACATTTTACGCAACGGTAAATCGCCATCGCTGCTAGCACAAAGCGGGGGTTACAGTTACATAAATCTCGCTCGCAAGTAATCTTGAGATCAGGTCTCAAATTGTTTAATAAGACAATGATATTTCTTTCACGTTGAAATGAATTCTTCATGGGAAGAGAAAGTTTACTACAAAAAGACATCTGAACTTGAATTTATCAGGTAATGAATTTGTAATTCGTGTACAACCACTCAATTAATCACATTCTTAAAATATTTTTTAGGAAGATTTCATTGCACCAAATGATCAATTTTAAGCTAACAGTTTCCGTTTTCAAGAATGAAATCCAGCTTACTGGAGTGACGGCTGTTCGTATTTCTCATGCTTTTTTTATTCTGCAGTTGATAAGAATTCCAGAATTTAGTCTCTCAATCTATGTTCTACTCGCACATGTGAAATGTTATGTAGTAAAATGTCTCATCGTTCCGAACAACAGAAATGAATTTCTGTTAATAAAGGGGGGCATTATTTTTGGTTATAGTTTTGTTTCTAATGGGATTTCTGATATTGTATTTAAAAATGAATTCAGTCATGAATTTGTTTTCTTTCACCAAGTAATTTACAATTTTATGTCATTATCCTCGGGTCTTGCCCTGTGCTTACCTACACCATAACTATAACATGAAAGTATGTAACCTTGTTCATCCGAAGTCGTCTACATTTTGTTAGCACATTTCATGCACTACAATGCAAAATACAAAGTTGGCAGTTGCGCCGCAACAAGTTGCGGCCGCAATTGCGATCGCAACTTTTTCTCTTGCGGTTGCGGTTGCGCCGCAACAATTTTTGGAAAGTTGCGAATCTGTTGCGATCGCAACAATTTTCGACGTGTCAGGCCGCAACTCGCAACCGCAACATCACGATGGTAGTTTAATTTCTAAAATGACTTCAATAGAGTTTAACACGCGTTTCATGCTCGTTTGAAACTGAAGCGTACAGGGTACAACCCGTCTGGCAACTGTTTATTATTAGCATTTGGCAACACAGTGATACACATACACATTGCTTACAGTATTTAAGTATATTTTATGTAACTCATTACATAACCTTCAAGTGAATTTGCCGCTTCGTTCATTCAATTTAACACGCCAATACCATCGAGCGCTGCGGTCGAACGACTTTTCTCCGTAGGCAAAGAAATTTTGAGACCACTACGTGCTCGGCTTTTAGACAAACATTTTTAAATGTTAACATTTTTGAAAGGCAACGTTGATCGTCATTACAGCACATTGACTTTGTCACATTTAGATCATGAGCCAGTTTTAAATCTTAACAGAGGAACAACAAAAAGCAGAGGAATATCATGCATTACAGGAGCATATGTATGTTTTTTCTTTATCCGTCATATAGGCTGTGCAAATGTTCTGCACTTTTCTGTTTTCTAATGTTTTTGCTATATATACGGAACTCCTACGAAAATATAGCTACTTGCTAGGTATCTTTCCAACATTATTATTAGAAAATGGAATTCATTTTATTGTTCATGCTATATATACAAATGAAACGTTTCTTTCAGTATCTTGATATTTCATTCAATATCAAGATACTGAAAGATTGTCCACACATTTACTCGATCTATTAATTTTTTGGTAAAACAATGCACTATTATGAATATCTTAATATTATTTTATACATAACAACAAATTCGTAAAATAAATTGAACAATGTTTAATTAAAATTATATTTATAAATTAAAAAGTTGCGGTTGCGAGTTGCGGTTGCGATCGCAACTTTAGTTTTTTCAAAGTTGCTGTTGCGGTTGCGTCGCAACTTTTTTCGAGGCGTTGCGGTTGCGGTTGCGCCGCAACATTTTAAAAGTTGCGTGCCCAACACTGGCAAAATATTTCCGCACTTCCGATCCATTCAATCTTCACAGCAGCAGCTCTGGGATGTACAGTTTGACAACTTCCGATCCCGTGGAAGTGAGTCTGTGAAAGTCCGACGCAGGGTTGGCACTTCGCTTATATTTTACAGCGCTGGACGAGCGTCGGGCAATTAACACCGAGCCGGCATCGTGGTCGTTTGAACAGCTGCAGTGTGAAACTTTACTGGTCTCAGTGATCACAACCTCCTGTGGCCTAGAAGTTTTGGGTAAAGTTAACTTGAAAAATGTAAATAAAAATACTGATGTAGAAAACTAAGACGTTAGCTTAGTGAATAATGAAGAAGTTAAAAAAATGCTCGAGATACATCAAACGTTTCATGTCTGATGTGAAACTATATTAAAACTTTGAAAAATTTTGAGTATAGAATGGTTTCAAACAATGGATCAGAGTGTCTGTATTGTATTTACACTATAAAAGAAAAAGATTTTCATGAAAAAATAACAGCAGCAAATGATCAAATTTCATTCAGTGTTAAGCAGTCAAACTCTCGTTTGAATTTGGAATAATAGTAGCGATTTTATCCATTATTTTGATGTAAAAGAAATTCGAAAGTCATCGTTATGTTACTCGTACTTTGTGCGAGAACGAACGCGAGAACATGCTTCAATTAAGCATAAAAGTGTGCGATTAGGGACATATTTTAAAGTGTTTTATTATCAGCAGCTATTATTGTTGCTATTTTCGAAAGGATTCAGGTTCAACAACATAGTTCGCTTTCCAATGTTAGCCTCAAAGAGGAAGAAGTAAAATCTTTAACATTAGCAGTTTACCTCTCAACCAGAAGCGATTTTTCTTGCCGCTGGCCGAAATGCTTTTAAATTGTGCGAATATTTCTAAAGTAAAATAAATTGTGTGAAAATTCCAAAGGCTAGTAAATTGTGTGAACATTTCCGAAGTCTACCCGTGTATATGAACCTAAATGAGACTTTCTAAGCCGCTATGTTTCTTACATGATGTCATGTTTCTGTAGGTTCTCCAAAAGTCAGAAATGGATGATAGAGTACGCCCGAGTACGAGCAGGGTGTCTACATGAAACGACTTGAAAACGTGATTATCATAAAAGATTTGGAATTTAATGATGCATGCAAGACGTTTAAATAATGATCGGTTAACGCTTTACATGCTTTAGATAGTGGTAAATTTTGTAAATTTTTTAATTGCTCCATAACTTCTGAAACTGGAACTCACTAAATGGGATTTCCTGTAACTGCTCATCCTCAAGGGTGAACGATGTTCTTTTGAACTGCTACATTTTCAAAACCTTTATTCTTTTTCATTTTTTTAAAGATGCGTTTCATCTAAACGTTAGAAATTACCATTACTTGTATGTGGTACATAAATTGCATTATTTCTTTTACCTTGTAGATGACATTTAAATTTAAACATTCGCAATATAACCATGATGATAACATAGTTAATTTTATTAGAATACAATTTTTTTTAATCCAACTCTTTCCTCATTAGTGAAAGAGGAAGGATTCCTGAGGTTAACCCAGACAACCAGCAAAAACTAGTCACCTTCAGATTGAATTAAAGGTTAGTTTGAGCCTCCCTTTGCACAGCAAAGGCGTTCCCAAGAGAGGATGAAGAATGGCACCATTTAGGATTGCAATAAGGGAAAGGGAAATCCATGCACAAAGTATGTTCCCACAGTGTCTTCTTGTTTCCAGAAACAACAAGATTGAAAGAAGTTTATATATAGAACAAGACAGAAGTTGAAGAAGAAAGTAATGAATGTTGAAAAATTGACAACAGTCAATCAATAAAAAATTGTCCGTAATAAAAAAATACATTCTCTACATCAATTGTACCCCTTGACAGGACAACCTCCTTACACGTTACGTTGGCTCCACAAGATGGTCTGTGACAAAACAAAAAACTTTTCTATGAAGGAAGGCCTACTCAACCTTCAATTCGGAACCTCACATCTTCCCTGTATGATAGCTAAATCCCATTGATGCGATAGTTGTACTCTTCGACGGGATAATCTCCTACAATAAGTTTATTAACTCCACAATGAGCAATTTGGGATCCGCAACCCTCACAGTGTTATGCAGAACGAGGTACATCTAATGTACTCGCCTGAATTTACTTGAATGGCCGCACAACAATCCTCTTCAGCTACCTGGCCTGCTCAGAGACCAATGTAAACAATTTTATTTACCACAGGTGATACAGAGGTAGAATGTTTCTTAAGTCTAGTACAATGGTTAAATTTGCGTATAGCTACCTGTGGGCCCGAACAAGTTCAGCGACTTCTAGGGCATCCTACCATCGCGTTATTCTAAGGTGTACAATAAAGTTTAACCAAATTCACATAACCTAGTTTCGCATTTGACTGATCAATGAGGTAATTAACTCGATATTTGATGCTTCATTTTACAATATATGTAATATGGACTATATTCAACAGTATATTCGATAAACGATTTAAGAGCAGACTGAAGATAAGCGATATTACCCATAGCAAATTACATTATTAGGATTAGACATGTAGGAGGCAAGATTTGACTTGGTGATCTTACACAAACAAACATCGGCATCTACGGATGCTTTATTTCCAATTGAAGCATGATACATATCACCTTTTACATTGGTTTTTCAAATGCCTTAGAACTAACACCAGGACGCCATGACGCTTTCTCCCGGTCAAAGATCGGTACCCATTTCAGACACCTGGGTAGAGTGGGGTATTGTACTTACAATTTGTTCTCCTATACCCAACAGAGAAAATCGCCACCAGCGCCGAGACTCGAACCCGCGTTTCCTGCACGGAGGCAGGTCCGATAGACACACGGCTATGACGAGCACGACTAGTATTCTGATAGGATGTGAGACTCAAGATGTCTTTTGAATACTTAGTAAGAATTACTTTCACGGATCTCCTCAGGTATTGAGTTCCAATTTTTAGTTCCAACGAAGAGGATACTGTGTTGCGACCGAGCCTTTGAATAATAAGGAAGCATAAATTTACGTCTGGTCGTGATGACCAGTTTGCGCAGTTAAAAATTGTCTTAGGCTATTGTCGCTATCATTTGTTAATGTTTTGTAACTGAAATTACAAATGGAGATTTTGTAGAGATCCGAAAGTTTGGGTATTTGTAAGTTTTTGAATGAATCATTTGTGTGAGCATTATATTCTAGGTTCTTTACCACTTTGATGGCTCTGTTTTGCAGAGTAAAAATTGTATTTGTTTTATTTTTATCAGTTCCGTGCCATGCTTCTATTCCGTATTGCAAGTATGGTGAAATGAGCGTTCGGTACGTTCGGTAGAGTATTTGTAAAGCTGATTCAGGCAGGAAATTTTTGGCTTTATTTTGGATTCCGATGGATTTTGATAATTTAGAACTGATATGAGCGATGTGCTTTTTGAAAGTAAGATGCTTATCTATTATGATGCCCA
Source organism: Platorchestia sp. MABIK (assembly GCA_014220935.1). Taxonomy (NCBI): domain Eukaryota; kingdom Metazoa; phylum Arthropoda; class Malacostraca; order Amphipoda; family Talitridae; genus Platorchestia; species Platorchestia sp. MABIK. The sequence goes on from JACJUY010004829.1 coordinate 8,846, forward strand.
GAAATTGACATGAGTTGGTTTCTTCGATTTCACCTTCGCCAATTTTAATGCGCGGGAGAGATATATTTTTCTTGTATGAGAATGTAATATATTTTGTATTATCGAGATTAAGGCTTATTTTATTAGCTTTAAGTCACAATGAAACTTTATGGAGTTCATTATTTATACTCTCCGCAATCATACCTGGATTTTGGTCCGGAAGGACCGCAGAAAGCGTACTGTCATCGGCCAAAAGTATGAATTTGATAAATGATGTAGATTTAATAATAACATTGATAAAAACCAGAAATAGGAGAGGCCCAAGAACAGATCCTTGTGGAACTCCATGGCTAATTGTCAGTGGGTCCGATTTTGCGTCGTCAATGACAACGTATTGCTTCCGATTTGTTAGGGATGATCTGAACCAATCATGGGCAACTCCTCGAATACCACTACAGTGTAGTTTCGAAAGTAACATGTTATGGTCCACACAATCGAATGCTTTTCGAAAGTCAAGAAATACAGAGAAGACAGGCTTTCCTTCATCTATATTAGAATAAAGGAATTGTAAATGATTTAATATTGCCTGTGTTGTTGATTTTTTACAACGAAAGCCGTATTGTTTATCATAGAGAAATGATTTTTGTTCACAGTAAGAGTACTCTTTTTTATACACAATTTTCTCGAATACCTTGCTAATAATTGGTAGCACGGAGATAGGTCGATAATTGTTAACACAGGCTTTTTCACCATTTTTAAAAATATGGGTTACTCTAGCAACTTTGAGGGAGTTCGGGAAAGTGCCTAGGAAGAGAGACTGGTTAATAATATTGGATATCAGCGGGGCTACAATATCTGCAATAATTTTAAGTACTTTATTCGGAAACGTTTGTAACCCACTCGATTTATTTTTCCAGTTGTTTATGCACGCAATTACATCGGAAGAGTTGGTAGGCGTAAAGAAAAAGGAGTTGTGTTCTCGAAGATGATCCATGTATACCAGGTGATCAGTAGGTTCACTTGGAATACCATCAGCTATAGTTTTCCCAAAGCGTACGAAGAAAACAACAACACTCTTAGTTTAAACAACACTCTTAGTTCATTTCCTTTAGCCATAGTAAATAGATAATTGCATTTAACATAATTTTATAGCATGTTTTCAGATTTGTCTTTGTAAAATAGTCTATTTTTACATCTTACTTTGTACTTTTCAGAATTCTTATCACTGATGATGGCGTGTGGCCGAAACGTTTGAAATTAGGTTTTATTCGAATATATACCTTAGATAATTAAATGATTAAAGTAGCTTATCTTGCTCTTTCATTTTTATTACGATTGCTACGGCTCCCTGATGACTTGAACGAAGAAATTGTTGAAGAGATTAGCAATTTCTTTCTTTTCATGGTATTTTACATTATCTTGAACAACATATTCAATTTTCTTTTCACGGCGTTATTCGGCTTACAGCAAGAGTTAAGGAGGCGCCAAGTATTTTTAACGTCAGCTTTAAATTGAGTAAACTTGAGCGTAAAGGAGCTCTTTTTTGATGTTCTTATCTGGTTTGTCACATAGTTTCTGAATCGGTTATTTGTTTCTCTAGATATTCGCCCTTCGTAAAGGAGGGCCAGGTACGCTTGACGTTTCTTTATATTTATCACGATGTCTCCAGTAATACAGGGCTTTTGTTTATTTTTAGGGGTAACAGTACGACTTACAATTGGGCAACATTGAACAACCTATTTTGCTGTGATCTCTTTTGAACCTCGAGAAAGTTTATTTATTCTGTCCTAGTGAGAAGAGAGTTTTACAAATTACAATCGCATCAATGAAAGAGAAGAGAGTTTCACCGACCTAATTCTCGACAATCGCATCAATGAAATAATTCATATACAACAGTAAAGATTTCTAACATCCGCGTTTTTTTATGTTAACTGAAATTCCCAGAAATATCTGAGGTATGAAGTACATAATCAGATGAGAGAGCATACAGAACTAGTTGTTATGATGGAGAAACTGAGCATTCGGGATCAAATGAAAAGAACCACTATGAGCTTAATATCCTTTGAGAAATATCCCGTTTTATCCTTAATATTTGAAAAAATCATACACTTGTACGTGTGAACGGCAAGATTTACTATCATTGGCATAGAGAACTATTTTAACATCTACTAAAAACATCACGGTTAATATTTGGAACTGAACTATAGATTCTTATGTGTCAGAGACAAAATTTGCGTTCACTGATATCACAACACTATTAACATCTACTAGATAATTAGTCACTGAATCTGTAGCAGAATTTCATGGAGAAAATTCAAAATAGAAAATTTTGGTCCGTTAGTTTACACAGAATGTTTTTCAAATACTCTTTTAATAACGAGTTCCAACGTGAGGCTCAGCACTTATTAATCCAAACACATCAGTCCAGACTCCGAAAATTAGATTTCCATCATCACATTAGTCCAAATCCTGACATTGATTTTCATTATTGTAACTTAGAGAGCCTGCTCAAGAGCTTTACTTGTTTGAAGAACAAGATTTCGATACAGTACAGGTTAAGAATAATCTCAATTGTGGTCAAAACTGACACAACACGATGGTATTTTTCTGCAATTAAATTATCTCTAGAAACTTGTAAACGACGAAAACTGTTAATACTGAAATCATTTTGTTTAGATTTTTGCAAGGTCTTCCTATAAAATGTCTACGAAGAATCTATTCATTCTGTAAAACGTGTCGGAGACCAGCTCCATCCTCAGTAAGTCAGTCTGTAAAATCTTCCTTTTTCATTTTTTTACAGATTGACTAACTGAGGTTGGAGCTGGTCTCCGAAACGTTTTTTAGAATGAATAAATTCTTCGTAGACATTTTATTGTAAGACCTTGCAAATCCTAATAAATGTGATTTCGATAGTAACAGTTTTCTTCGCTTAGAAGTTTCTGAACATGATGGTAGCGTCGATATTTTATTGATTTCAGTTAGGCAACCAACGCAGGACGGCAAGGTCAATTCGTGGTAGAATGTGCACTCATGAATGAGATATTTCACCTGCAATTATTTAAGTTTCTTACCTTTGTACACAAGTAGATTCACCTTAAATAACCCTTATAAGATACCACCAAGAGAGACAATGAACCAACCATCATGAATCCATCTACGCAATTAACATATCAAAAACAACAATGCCAAGATAAACATTTTTCCATTCGGCTTCAAAAATAATCGGTCTTCAACCAGGGCCAGATGAGACCAACAATACAAACAACTTTCCAACAATAAGTCAGTATATTTTTAACGCACATGACATGGTAGCGTCAGTTGATAAACAAGTACTTGACGGAGCTGCCGAAACCAGTTGCATGGTCCCTAGTAAAAACTTCAACTTGTTCTTAAAATTAACGTGTTGCAGTGCAGTAAATCTATTTCCAGAGCTATAAAAGTGCGCTTAACGCGTTGCTTGCGATGCGGCTCATCCATCGGTGGGTTGTGCTAAGGTTTTCCTGCTGCAAAACGACTCATCGATGGGCCATTTGAAAAATTTTAACAAACTTCTTTAAATTAATGGGGATTAATGGACCCAGTCAATGAGTGCTATTTTTAAACCTGCTAATCACTTTTTACTTTAAATTTGAGTTGAATATTGAACTTCAGTTTAACCCATCGCAGTCAACGTGTTAAATTTCAGGTGCTTTAATCCTAACGACAGCTAGTTTCTACCTAAATAGATAACAGTGAAAACTTTTTGGCATCCGTACCAAACCAGCGTACGTTTTGTGGGAAACTGATGACAGTGAAAACATCAGTTTGTAATAAATAACCGATTTAAGATTTTCCTTCTGAAAGCACATGAACGAGAAAGTACGCAATTTTTCATAGAGAACCATCGACATAAGAAAAATATTTGAGAGAAAAACGTGGATTATACGAAAGATATGAAATTTTCTTTTACAATGAACAATTGAATAGTCATATGAAGGCTAAAGATACAACAGCAAGAAGGCAAGGAGTGAAGGCCTACGTAAGTGACGGATATTTGCATTGAGGTCTACGTGAAGTGCTATACGGCTACCGGGAGCAAAGCTACAGGGTCAAATACGACAGACATCCCTTTCACGAACTTTAAAGTAACTCATTTTTTGAAAGGATTGACGGTTTCTTCTTCCTTGCAAAAAGAGGAACTCAGTTCTTTAAAGGAGTTGCTAGTCTACGTTTAGCCTAAAGCTAACCAAAACAGCTATGTTGTTCAGGATGAGGGTAACCAAAACAGCGATGTTGTCTCGCATGAGGATAACCGATAGTCATTTTGTTTGGCATGAGGGTGACACTAACACACAGCAATTAATGCTAGTCCCACACCTGTTGATAATTAATACATCACGCCCACTACAAAAGAATGCTGAAAACCATGCTTTAAAGTCACTCCAAAAACGCTGAGTGATACAAGTCCAGTCGACACCGTGGCTTTGCGGGTATAAATTTGTGGATCACAAAAAACTGCTGCCACAGTGGTGCCTCGAGAGAAGTTCAAACGGTTCTCCGAATCCTGGCCGTTGACAATCTTATGATAATCGTATAGAAGAATTACCATAATTATGGTGCATATGGCGTTTCATCACCGAAAACGCTACATGCGCGTTTTGTTAGGACATTTAAGAGGTGGATCACTTCATGTTCTATTCGTGTAATGTAATTACAATTTCTGTAATGATTTCAATGATTTACGATTTCAACATTTCGTGTAATGTAAATACGATTTGTGTTTTCGCCGTTTAAAAGTAAAGTTATATTGAAAAAAAACAAATTTCTTCGGAAAAAGTGAATTTCTCCGTCTATAAGAGCTGATTGCGAGTAGGAGGGTAGGGGAAAAAGCTGAACTCGTGTACACTAAAAAACTGTGGAGTAGGGGACACAAACGACAAACCTACAGCACGCAAAATTCAAGAAAAAGTGCTTTGGAAAAAAATTCGCTGAAGAAACAATCGAAGATAATTGTGGCTAGGTATGCAAGTGAACGATAGCTGAGTTTTGCGAAGTGAAGACAGCACTTTGGAAACAAAATGCGGGGGAAAAAAATAAAATTTCAAAAAATACCAAAAACACTAAACAAAAAATCATTAAAAACTAATTCAAAAATTATTTGAGATTAGATTATAAGTAAATTTAAGTTTCAACAACCACTACAAAGGTGTTCTTAAGAGATGAAAGAGGAAGGCACCATCAGTAATAATAACGTTGGAGGGTGTTAATAAAATTAACGTTAACCATCATCAATTATGGATTTAAGGGAACGTGGTATCTATTGTATGTCCTCGCCACTTGCGAATAGAAACGAGATTGAGAGCAGTTTATGAAATAAGATAGGAAGTCAATGAAATGATGTATTTTGAAGGAGAAAGTAATAGGCCCCAAAAACGAGGTATTCGACTATTTTGTACGTACGGTACTGGAAGTAAGCAAAGAACCGTAAAAAGATTGTCCAAAAACAGAATAAAATACGTATCTATTCTACCTTCGAACACAATGAAAGCTTTCTTAACATTCTGCTCGGAACCTCACATCTTCAGCCTATGGGCGCTAATTCCAATAGATAATCTAGTTATAATTCTTTGAAGAGTAAGAAAATATTTGAGTTAATCTAATGAGACACTGATATGAAATGAGAACATGAATAAAGCAGAGTGTGATTGGAAAACGCGACGAAACCACGAAGAAGGAAAACTGGAATAAAATCACAGGAATGAAATAAAGGACATACTAATTGGAATTAAGCATGAGGAATATGAAAAACTCGACAAAAAATAACATTAAAAAGCAGAATATCAAAAGCAGGAATGGAAACTGGAAGGAAAGTTCCAGTAGAATTGATTTAAAGAACAACAGCCAGTACAAGATCAAGACGATATGCTCAGATGACATCAGCTGTGAACAACGCGCTTCACTTCAGCGCACGAGCGAGGACAGTCGACCGTTTTATATTTCTATGTCCCATACTCCCTTAGAATCATACAGTACCAAGCGCTGCTTTTCAAAATCGTCAGAAAACGGAATCAAAGTTTGGTGACTCGAAAACCATCGTATCTCAGTATAACTAACAAAGGTATTTGACCATTTTGTAGCTATCTTCCTGCAACTAGGACTCACTCCAGACAAAGGAAAATTTGGGGATGACAGCGGTATCCATAACTCATTTTTGCTGGATGTATTTGGGCTTGGTACCGAATGATTCTAGGGGCCTGAAATAGAGAGCAACATGCATGGCAAATTTAATGTTGAATCGAATCTTTTCGTAATTTAAAATGTATCATGTACATGTTCGATTTAGTGATGACGGATTGAGAAAATTCAAAACGTTTTCAGATAAAATTTAGTTTATTTTTTCCTGAGTTCGTCTTTTCACACTGAATGCAAAATTGCTAAAAGAACTAATTAATCACCTAAAGGTCTCATCATGAACACGATCCCCGATTTTAGAAATTAAAAGGAAATTAAGGGTCAGATTCCGAACACGACAAATGTTCAAATGTAACGGCCACAAAAATTGCAAAATTAAGAATTAAGATTAAGTTAAAATCATGAATTTTCAAGTTTTACCAGAGAAAAGCACCAGATTGCACGCTTGATTACGAATTTTGGAGGTTTGCAGCACATTGCAAACCATAATCTTAAATTTTTATGTTTTGAAGGAAAAAAGCTTTGGATTCTGAAACTGCGGCGGTTGAGAAACATAGAGGTAGTTGAGAAACATATATAAACGTCGGGAATTTTTTTATTATTGTGCTGAGAACTTCATGCTTTCTATTCAAAATGAGAAATGAAGAATGTATTTTTCACTGATATTTTGACTACAAATTTTACAAATTATTATTGACAGAAATGTTTGGCGGAAAAAAGCAACCTACCGACTCAGATTTGATGTAGCTAAGATAAAAAGTTGAAATGATTTTCCATTTATACTTTTAGTTCAAATTTTCCAATCATGAATGAAAAACAAGACTGGAAAAAATAATCAATCGACTCAAGATTGTTATGAAGTATAAAAATTAATCAATGATACAAAGCTCTTCAACAACAATCAATCGAAAAACTAACGATGTACAGCCTTAAAAAATGTATAAAAATTCATTGAAGACATAGAAACTCTATTTCCTCAAATAACTATCTAGACCTCTTTAATAATCAAGCTTCAAGTGCACAAAACAAACACAAATGTGCACGAAACGAACACAAACGAGAACGAAACGAACACCAACGTGAACGAAACGAACACAAATGTGCACGAAACCAACACAAATGTGCACGAAAC
>JACJUY010004829.1:16194-54170 GCA_014220935.1 Platorchestia sp. MABIK
AATGTGCACGAAACGAACACAAATGTGCACGAAACGAACACAAATGTGCACGAAACGAACACAAATGTGCACGAAACGAACACAAATGTGCACGAAACGAACACAAATGTGCACGAAACGAACACAAATATGAACGAAACGAACACCAATGCGTACGAAACGAACACAAATGCACAACTGCACGAAATATGTCACGCAAAGGGGCGACAGTTTGACTAGAGGTTCCCGGAAGCTGCCACGTGAACTCATGATGATAAACGACACAGCTACAACTGTCTTCTAAAGTTCAACTTTGCTTCAATGATCTGAACAATTGAAGTCTTACATGGATATGTTATAATTTGTCCTTTAGTCTGGCTCAACCAAGCGTATAAATATTCTCAGTTAAGCTTTCTCTTCAGTGGGACTTTGAGAAAAAGTTGAACTCCGAAAAAGATCTCTCCAGGGTAACTATCAAAAACCTTTTATCGTGAACAGCTTTAAATTGCTGAGAATTTTTTCTACTATTGAATAAAAATGACCAGAAATGAGAAAATGAATTTCAGCAATCGAACATTTTGTGGTAAAAATACTTCGGAACAATTTTATTCAGAATAAGAGCAAAGTCTTACAGAAAACCAGAGAAAAAGAGAGACTCTCGCGCCAAACCAAAGGACTTTTGAAATTTAGCCCTGAAACTGATAGAAAATGTATTAATCATTGCTTAGATTTTTACAGATTTTAAACAAGTTTGCAGAGAACAACGGGCTTCCATGTAAAAGAAACAGCACTCAAGAATCAATAACGAATTCCTGTTGAGACAAAGTTGAAGATTCACCTTGTAATTCTAACTAACATAAGTTTAGAGACAAACTTGCCGTAGAACAGCAACATAAGTTCGGTTTTTGTGTATGGTTGGCATCTTTCCTGCAGGCCGCAACATTTAATTCCATTCTGTAGTAAGCTTTAAGAGTAAATAATAAATTGCAATAGTATCCATCTAGACTACAAGAAACGCTGTTGTTCACACTCAGTTAAGACACACGAAGTGTTATAAGATTACGATAAAGTAAGGGAGTAAGAAGTCTTAAACACCACACGCAGACTTTGTGATTAGTTGCAACAAGTGTAAACAACGAGAACTCTTGAAAACTTAACAAACTGTACACATTATGCAAATTAATTCCTAGAGACGATATGTACGTCAAAATATCATTGCTGTTCCGGTAAATTCCGAGAAAATTACGTGTTCTCAAATATCTAAGCGGTACAAATTAATCACTAGAGACGATTTATACGTCAAAATATCATTGTCGTTCCGCTGAATTCCAAGCTCTAAAATTTTGAAACGGCATTTTTAAACTGAAATGTTACCATAATACGTGAGCTATTCCGTTTTTTCGCGGGGAAAACACGTAAAATGAAAGCCGACACGAAACTAACCCGGGGGACGCATGTCATTAACGAATTGAAGATAAATAAACAATGCGGGAGGCCGGATAATATTGAAAATGAAACGACCCAGACTCTCACCCGCCTTCCACATGCATTGTCCACACCAAAATATCATGGTGGAACGAAAATAGCCTTTGAATTCGCAAATTGAATCTTGCACATCTGGTGAAAGCGGCGTACAGTACTTACTCGTTCAATATCTCTCACAGCAGAGGTCCTCAACCAGAGTAAATTTCCCCCTTGTTAAGGTAAATTTCGGCCGTATGTGCTTAATACACAAAGCCGAGGGGGTCTAAGTTTGAAAATAGCTGCCTTACAGCAATTATCGAAATAATCAGAAATTTGATTCGCTGAGCAGCGGCAAGCAATGCCTTCAAAAACACGGTAACCAGAAGACTGAGAAGACGGTGACCAGCAGTGGACTTAACAGTACAATAATAAATAGAATATAAACACAACAATGACAACCGCATTCAGAACGTGAGCATGATAAAGCTGTTCCTACAGTCGAGAGTCGGCAGCTGTTGATTTCAATTGAAATCCAGCTGAGACTCATTTATTTACAGAACGGTTAAATAACAAGTACAGCATTGGCACCCAAAATCATCATTATCATTATTTATTACAATAAGAATTGCAACTGTATAAGTATAATAATAACCCTTATATTTTATCGTGTGAATAACTTCAGATTCGAAAGTTTATAACCATAATAACATTGACATCTATGATAAAAATAACTTCAGATTCGAAAGTCGACATCCATTTTTACCTTGCTAAACAATTGAATTCATTACTACTCAGCTGCATCAACTAAAAAATCTGAAATCGTTCCTAGTCTACAGAGAGATCTGTACTTCACCTTTCAGAAGTGAAACTCTGCCAATGAACTAGTTAGTATTTAATAAAAATTATTATTAGTACCGAAATGAGAAGCACGGCTTTGGGTGAGCTTTTGCCAGAGGACACTAGCTTCTACAGTGCCTGGTCCAATGACTGATATCGTGTGTCACAAATCTCGGCAACATCTTGGATTTCAGTAGCAATAGATTAGATTTGAAGTTAGTTTAAGCATTCCTAACCACACCAGTGATCTCATGAGAGAAAGGAAGAAGGCGCCATTTGGTGTGGAGGGAACTGTGCACAAGGTGTGTCTCCGCACCCGGCGTGAAGAAACTGGAAGGTTGAAAGAAGTTTATGAAACAAGAGACGAGTTGAAGAGGAAAGTAATAGGTGCTGAAAAACAAAAGTGAACCAAAAAAGGTCAGCAACAAAACAAAAAGACTGTTCTATCTCAGGATGAAGCCCACCTGACCTTCAGCTCGGGACCTCACATCTCCACCCAGGGAGCGATAATTCCCATTCATACACCAGTTGTATTCCCTGAGGGGTTCGACAGCAATATCAGCGCTTTATTTTGCTTTCGAATATCTTCGTCATAAAAACGAAACCTATATGAGGAGGATATGCCAAATTGAACTGCGGCTATATATCAAGTGAAAAATGGGATGTTCCACGGAAATCTTTTTAAACGCATTCTGTCACTAAGAAACAACTCTTCAGGAACCAACATATAACATGGATCGTCTAATGGACAGTGAAATATGCTGCACATCTGAACTAGGATTAACTCCAAACACCATTAATAATAGTGAAAAATTTTATACTCTGCATTTAAAGAAACTGACGAGTTAGGACACTGATGGTAAAAAATCTGGTCTGTGGAGCAAGATGTAGGTCTAGGTTTACACCTACTATGCAGAGCGCAGTGGGTGACAACACTAATTGCATCTCAGATTCACTCCTCTCCTAAATAAATTCTGTTGAGGTCGAACGACAAAAAAAATCATGAATTTTGAGGTGTCAAGTACATCACACAAAGTGTTGGTCAGAATTTCCCTTAACGAATGTACTGAATGCAAACCTTCGAAGTGTTGTTGATTCAACGAGTTTGGATCGACTCAGATGCATTAATTGGAAATTACTTGCAATGGTAAAAGAGAAAAAGTAAACGAAAGCCCAAGCTTTCGTGCGAGTGGCAAGTCCTCGGACGGAGAGCAACAGTAACATGGATTCTAAAATAGAAACTCCAAATGATGGAGAGCAACAGTAACATGGATACTAAAATATAAACTCCAAACGACAGAGAGCAACAGTAACATGGATACTAAAAAAGAAAACCCGCACCGTAGCATGGATACTAAAATAGAAACCCACAACAGCATGGATTCTAAAATAGAAATCCCAAATCACGGAGAGCAACAGTAACATGGATACTAGAATAGAAACCCCAAACGACAGAGAGCAACAGTAGCATGGATAATAAAATAGAAACCCCAAACGACAGAGAGCAACAGTAGCTTGGGACTAAAATAGAAACCACAAACGCAAAATATTAGATCAATGTTCTTTCATGGAGCATTAATATTATACATTCATAAATGATTGGCTGGCAGAACCACGCTGCAGCATTCGACAGTTTAATAATTCAAGCGACAATAATCAGCGGGTTACTCTTGCTATGATGAAAATTTCTTAGATACGATGAGCAGTGAATGCTTAAGCATCCAAGTCCTATGGTCCCTTCTGTAAACATCACGTGATCAGCATAATTAGTGTGGCAGTGGTGGAAGATTACTAGAGGATGGTAGTTGTCTATTATAACAACCCTGCCTAGCATGACAAAACTTGCATAGGAGCACCAAAAAACAAAGAAAAATACATACACGACTAGAGATTCAGGTTCGATGAAGAGATCGGTGCATCCAAAGATGGAGAAACCGGGCAACTCATTTTCCTATCTTCAACCTACGGTGTTGTGATGCGTGGCTTCTCCAGTCTCTGTCAAAGACTGAATTTTTTTCCATTTGGTTACTGTGAGCACCAGAAAGAAGTATGGATGGGTTAAATAGGAGACTTGTTAATAACTTGTTAATGTCGGATAAAAATGGCAAAACGACAGCATTGAAAAAGAGGAACAAAGAAAGTTAAGAGAGGTGGAAGAATCGTAGAAGACTATACATTGGGTGGTTCAGATGTAAGAACTGAAAGACGTTTACTGAAAACGAAGACGAACTCGAGCAAAAGGAAGGAGCATTGGGAGTACTCCTACGTTTCAATCGCTGGAGTAAGAACAGTACAGCAAGACAAGATTACGTCCCCTGAGGTTTCAAGAAAAACCAAAATGAATGAAGAATCAGAGCCAGCCTGTGTACTTGTACAGGGTGAACTTCGAATACAAACTCGCATTCGAATTTTTTTCTTCCAGAATCAAAAATTTAAAACGCGAGAGCGATCCTACGGGAGCCCGATGGCAAGCAAAACAAATGCTGTATGCTAAGTACCTTAGTCACAAGTGTGCATTGGGTGCACATCCACAACCCAAGATTCACGACGAAAAGCCAGAGCAAACAGGATTCAGAGCAAGGAGCTAAATTGCGTTCGACTACATTTGGTCTTTTAATTTGATAGTGAAGAGCACCGATACATTTTATCATCATTTCAGAATTGTAGACTTAAGTCGGATTTCCCGTGCGGCTTACTTTCTGAACACACCCAACAGCAAAAATACGTCAATAGAACCACCAAAACTAGAGTTCGTAACCTAAACATGGAGATAACGTCACATGAAGTAGTATGAATAAACACAAATCAACACCCGCGTTAGTCAATGTGCACATATACAAAAAATACATTTTTCGTCGCATATTAAAGTTCTAACTGAGAACCACTAAGTGATTTACGCAAGCAGGAAATGTCCTCCAGCGAAAACCGCAAAATATCGTCACGTCAGATCTAAACACGAAGCACAAACTGAGAGCCAAAACTCTATTATTTGACGGCGGTCACCATTTTCACAACGATGGCAGGGATGGGCAATCCAAGCTCACAATTAGTTGCACATGAGCATCAAATCAGTGCGGCACCTCCAAATTGCTTTGACGGAAGACACACGATCTTGAACTTACCTCCAGTTGATAAATTCTTAACCTCAGACCACATATGTGCTTCTCTTGCCTCGATATGGTTGCGAATCTCAAACCCTACTTGACAGAGGTCCAAAACCTTGTTCAATCATCACAAGAAAACTGAGAGGCAGACCAACAACTTCTGTTCCCATCATCAATCAATAAAACAAAATTTACAAATTAGGAAGACAGAGGAGCAATGTTGGGCGGTTTGGTCTTTGCCTCACCGCCGCCGTCTTGGTCTTTGGAGCTGCTGATGAACAGCAGAGGGAACATCCCTAGTATGCAGCCCAGCACAACTCCGAACGCTCGCCCCTGCAAAGCAAGAATAAGACATTAATTTGGAGGACTGACCTTCAAGATTTAGGGCATTTGTGCAGCTTGGTGGAAGTGGGTTAAGGAGTACAGGTCGGAATTTTAGGCAGCTACGCAGTTGATTAGGTCATGTTACAATAGAATGAGTATACCTCACATGTAAACGATCAGTCACAATCACGCCCTGAGCACAATAGAATGGCTCATCACGCCCCCTGCGATATGAATGGGTGAAAATAACATGTTTTGAAAGTATCTCAACTTTTTCATTAAAATGACTAACGCGGAAGATTAAGGTAAGATTATAGGTTAGTTTAAGCCTCCCTACCCGCTACAAACAAGAGCGTATCGAAGAGAAGAAGGAGGAAGGCACCATTTAGTATGGTGCCACAGTCAATCCTAGAAATTGTGTCGATGTTAAGCAATCAATCCTGGAAACTGTAGAAGAAAATGTAGCTTTGGGGTCTCATCATACTCTCATAAAAAGATCTGAATATTGCCTCAACAGGTAAGTTCGTTCAGCAAAGACCAGTTCTTAACAAAATGTTAACCTAGTTGACTTTGAAACATGAGTTACCTTGCATAATGGAAGAGTATCGTGTGCATTGCTAAAAGCATCCGTAAATAGAGGAGGATTAATTACTTGAGTCAAAAATAGAGTACTGTACGCCCCTTTGAAGAATTTTTTTTATATCCAATCAAGTTGCTACAAGTCATATAATTTCAAGTACCTCATAATTAATCGTCGCGACATGGAAGGGTGGGGTTCAACCAAAGGACTCTTTACATACAAGGGAAACCACATGCAATATAAAGGATCAGAAAATCTATTTACTCATAACACTCTAACAATCTAGTTAGGTTGATTGGTAGTCACCATTCATGGTGCTTTTAATGACGATGGAGGGTAAAATTCAATAACCTGATTTTAGTAATTACATACCTATAGAGCCAGGTTTTAAATTCCCATATGCTCTATTGTGGATATCGTTACAAATACCCATTTTGAAGAGAATAATTCTCCCAAATTTTTTTATATGGCCCAACAAGTCATGGCTGGACACAAGTACAACAGCCCAAGTCATGGCTGGACACAAGTACAACAGCCCAAGTCATGGCTGGACACAAGTACAACAGCTCAAGTCATGGCTCGACACAAGTACAACAGCTCAAGTCATGGCTGGACACAAGTACAACAGCTCAAGTCACGGGGACATACTCGTACAATTGCCCAACAAGTCATGGGTGAACACCAGCACAATGGCCCAACAAGTAACGGGAGGTCTAAAAAGCTCACCGCATTGGCACAGTAGCGCGCCCGGGAGGTCTCCATCTGGGCTTGGGACAGAAGTGGCGCGGTCACGCCGATCTTCTCAGCAGCGGACTCCACATACCACGCGGAGCCGATGCCTGCCAGGTCGCTGATGGTGTTACCCAGCGCCGCTGCAGCCATTGTGCTGATGCCGAGCGCAGTGCCTATGGTCATGTCGATGTAATCGCCCTGTGCAAGAGGTCTTAGTTACATCGTGATTTATAGGTCTTGCTTGCATTGTGGTTAATGCTCTGCACTATAGGCTTTAGTTACATTGTGGTTCATCGCCCTGCACAACAGGTCTTAGTTACATCGTCTATTGCAATGCACAATAGCTCTTGGTTACATCGGGGTTTATCGCCCTGCACAATAGCTCTTGGTTACATCGTGGTTTATTACCCTGCTCAACAGGTCTTAGTTACATCGGGGTTTATCGCCCTGCACAACAGGTTTTAGTTACATCGTAGTATATCGCCCAGCTCAACATAAGTAAGTCTCTTATCACCGCAGAGGTGTTCCCATGCAAGGAAGGCAACATTTGGTGAGGAATTAAGGGGATAGAGAATCTAAGCCATGGTGTCTCCACATCTCACACACAAAAATAGGAAGTCTTAGTTTCACCATGGGACATGCTCTATAGACCACCACAGGGGTTGTAGGTTTGCGCTGTAACTATAATACGTTTCTGTCGTTAGAGCACGTTCTGGAAATGAAGTTATGCATCAGGGATCTTGAATAAATTATTTTTTTCCAAGTGTGCTCTAAATAATGGAATTACATATTGGGGCCCTTAGATAAAATATTTTACAAATGTTCTGCATTATTACTAACATGTTGATTTATTGAAAGTAAACTGGTAAACATGGTATACATTAAATTTATTTATTCAGAAGCATGTTTTACAGTCAGTAAGAATTGCTAGTTAAGTCTTAGACCTTCAGCAATGCAAAAAAAGTAAATTTTGATATACCAAGAAACTTGTGAATTCTGAATCTTTTTGAATTAAAATTCGGAAACATAAGATAATTTTGGATAGAATAGTCAAAGTCACTTTGATTAAATACTAATTGTTACTGAGACTGAGTCACTTCTATTTGATGCCCAAGAGTATTTTATCCTGACTGAAAAGATAATGATTAACATCTTCATTCCTTAGTTCATAAACTTGAAAAAATCATTGCACCTCCACTACACTATTTACATTTTATATCTATGTTCAATTTATTGACATTTTAGAAATTCTAATTTATTTCTGATGACTTCAGTGTGCAATGCAGTTATTCATTCCAATAAAACTGCAACATTAGTTATTATTATTTCATTATATTTGATACAACTTCAGTGAGTAAGGCAGTTATTTTTCCCAATGAAATTATGACATTCGAAATTATTATTTTATCTGATACAACTTCAGTGTGCAAGGCAATAATTTTTTCTAATGAAATTGTGACATTAGAACAAAGTTTTTATCTGATTTAACTTTGGTTTGCAAGACAGTTATATTTCCTGATGAAATCATGACTTTTTTCTTTTTAGATAGTGACAGCAAGAACTTTAAATCCAAAAGATCAAAAAAGTGAGTATTATTAACTTGCTACCCTCCACCCTGTTTATCATTATTACACAAATTACACATACATACACTTAAAGAAACTACTCTTGTTGGGGAATCAAAAAAATAACATTAAATTATGTTACTTCAAGCATCTCAAACTACAACAAAGACATTCTCAAATGAGAAACAAAAATTTTGAAACATGATCAAAGTTGAAGAAGAAATGAATAGGTGCTGAAGAAAAAACATCAGTCAATCTAAAAAAAAATGGTCTTTAACAAAATGACGTTCTTAATTTATTTCAACAAAAGTAAGGCCTACCTAACCTTCAGTTCAGGTCCTTACATCTTCTCTTAAGGAGTGTTAAAACCTACAGATACAATAGTTGCATACCACTTAAAGGTTAGTTATCAGAAAATATTTTTGGGAACTGTATGCATACACTGCTATGTAGCAGCCTATTTACATGACAATTTTTTTAATTTCAACTCTGATCATCCTATTGTAAACCTGACTAACAATATAATTCACAAGAAGGAAGAGAAAAAGACTGTTCTATTTCACAAGTACTCACCGCAATGATCATGATGAGGTTGTCCAGGAAACCAAACCCAATAAAGGGCAGTGCGTTGAACAAAGCCACTGAAATTCAAATGCATTTTAGCAATTCAATCCAAACACAAGAAAGTCAACAGGCTCAAGTGTGAAATCCAGACTTCATACCTTGTATAAACTTTACATCAAACAATACCATAATGCACATATAACAAAAGAACAACAATATTGTTTAAAAACTTTCAAAAGTTTTAATTACTCAAAGGGGCATTTTCTGATCAAAAAAGTTTGGCTTCCAATTCAAGTTTCAGATCAGAATGAAAATTTCTTCCAGTACCATTTGTATAGAAGCAAAATTGTTGCAAGGTATATTACAACATTGTATTATTATCTCATTCATACAAATGAAGCTAATTTAAAATAAATTCAAAACAGTCAGCTCTAATCCAGTATACAAAATGTTTTTCAGAAATAAGCATTTTCTATATTTTCAGAAGTTCTTGCTAAGACTAGTCAATCCCAAACTATAACCTAGAGTAGCACACTTACATTGTCGTAGTTGCTTAGCAGAGGGCTTAGCTGCAACAGCTGCAAAAATTGCACAAAAAAATGTGAATGCTCAGAAAATGAGACTAATCCATATTAAAATAATCACACTTCAATACCACATCACAATTATTACTTCAGCAATATCTTGAGGATTTTGGACTGGATTAGATTATTAGTAAGTTTAACTATATAAAACGTGTTCCTGAAAGAGGCTAGAAGGGACTATTTACTATGGAATTAAAAGAATGAGGAATCTATTTAAAAATGTATTCCTATACAATATTCTTTGTACATAGAAATAGTTAGATTAAAAAAATTTAAGAAACTGTTATGAAAATTTTAAAAGATAATGAGTCTGAAAAAGGAGCAGCAGTGAATCAAAAACACACATAACTGTTCATAACCAAACAAAAAACTAATCTCCTTTACATAAGGAAAACTTACTTAACCTTCAACACAGGAACTCATATCTTCCTCCCTGGAGTAAAAAGAAGTTTGTGGAACAATGTTGGGCTCAAGACAAAAAAATACACTTTATTCAATTTAACACAGCTATAGTGCTTTCGAAAAGGCCTGAAAAACTCATTTGTACACTTCAATTCACCATACTGGGTTATAAAAGTATACAAAAATTTAAACTAAAATTAATTTAACCAAACATAATTAACAATTTGAACAAATTACTCTATTAGATACCTAAATGAACAAGTAATTAAACATAGCCCTAATTAATTAAGTTTAGAATGTGGTGTTTATTTTTATTAAATGAAGAACAATGACAACAAAACATCTCAAGGCATGAACTAACAACTTTCAAGTGCTCAAAACATGTAGGGAACTGCTTTATGAAAGAAAATAATCATACCTTCATCTCTTTAATAGCCACATCCTTAACATACATAAGAAACTGACCAAGGGTCTTTCTTTACCATCCATCAGGGTCTCTGCTTCTCTATTATTAGTGAGTGCTCTTCACTAACAAAGGAATAATTTCAAATTGTACAAAAATTAATATTTCATATACTTTGCTGATCAACCTGATACACAATTAATGAAACAACTTTTAACATTTAATAAGATTGTAATATCATAGACTTAACAATTATTTGTAAGGCCTGACACTAAAAGTATTCTGCATCTCATAAGTAGTTACAAGCAAACAAAGCCTCACTTTACCAAGTCTTACAACACAATAACTCTCATGTCAAAGTTTTAAAAAAAATTGTATCTAATATTGTAACTAACACCCTTACACTATAGACAATTTCCCCCAAAAATTTTGATATACACATGCCTGCACAGCACAGACATCTTGTGCCTGGCGAAGTATTTTAAATTTTTTTATAGAAATGGATGGTGAATAAATATCTTTGGAAATCTAAGCAACAGAAATAAATCTTACCAGCTTTTTCTTTAAGCCATCCTTCAGGAATAGCGCAGTAAGTACCCGTGGGGTCAGCCCCAAGTTTATGTACCGAGGAGGGGCGACCAAATCGTGACCTCCAACGCCAAGATGCAAGCTTATCTGCAAAAAAATTTGTTGTCAATGAACCTAAATTTTTTTCATCTCCTGCCGGAAAATAGAAACTGTTTGCAAGGATTCAGCTTTTGGCTCTTCAACCTTCTTAGTTTTTTAGTGTTGTTGCAGTAAGCAAACTAATACAACCATTGAAAAATAATAAGTACAGGATAAACTTTTCTCAAAACCAAGATTAAATCAGCTTCCAAAATGATATATATACTTTTCACTCATAGGCACCATTAATGCTTCAATGATTTTCTCTTCAAGAGCTTTTGCCAGTGTGACAATGGAAAATAAAAATATATAATTTTCAATTATCAAAGAAAAGAGTAGCAGCCTGAAGGTTGATTTGAAGTATGTTATATTTTGGTATCAAGACCTGGTGTGCTCTTACTTCATAGAAATGTTTAGCTAAGGTAAACACTGCAAAATTAAATAATAAAATAGTATAATAGTTTTCTTTAATTGTTTTCAAGTTTTCTATCCATTAATGTTTTGATATATGCACTAACTTTCTGAAGGAAATAAGAGTGTGTAGCAGTAGGTAAGTTTTTTTAATTAATTTATTCCCAATTGAAATGCCACTAACATATAAACATCAATACTTGCTTATAGTCCAGCAATTTCAAGCCAAAAACATTTGAATGCAGTTTAATAAGTTGAAAAAACTTTAAATTTAGAATTTAATCCGATGGCATTTCCAAGTTATAGATTTATAACAACATACCAATAGACTTATATAATTATGGATAAACACAAAGAATTACAGCAGATTATTTTTAAAACTTTTCTCTAGAAAAAACATTTCTTACAGATAATTTGACATCTGTTCATATATTTACTAAGATTTAAATAGATTAAACTAAATATGCCAGTAGATGACATATAATTAAAACTCAATTGATCCTCAAAAACACTAAAAAGTAACATAGCCAAGCAGCTAATGCAAGCTTAAGACAAAAATTATTAGCTTTTAAAATAACAAAATCAATAATGCAAGAAATTCCAACAGAGCCTGAATTTAGCATACACACTAAAATTAACATTTATTGACTGCAATATCAAAATATTAGCAAGAAAGAACAAAATAAACTCAGATCGAAAATTGGACACAAACGATTCAAAACACTGTATGGCAGTTTCAATTAAATGGGTGATATTGCCAAAGTTTCACATTTAGTATCACCGAGACTAAATGGAAATGTTTAGCAAACCAAGATCGAGTCCAGAAAACACACAAACCTTCAGCTTTTTTCCTTGCATCAGCAGCCTCCAACTTCTGAATTTCCTGCAAAATCTCATCCCTTTTCTCATTAGAAAGAGATGCCACAAATTCAGAAACTGCTCCATTATCGGATAGGTTTTTCGTTGCTATTGAAATCTTTGGCTCAGGGGTCCCACCACTGCTGTAATTCCTCAAACAATAACATGCCATCCGACTATTTTGGCATTCATGATTTAACGATCGAATCGCTAGAAAAGATATTATTCGATTCCGAGCCCCCATTGTGAATTAAAAACAAGAAAGCGCAACGAAAACACTGGCTACCGACTACCAAAACATTGTTTAGCAGTAATTTAATACTTCCATCCGCACATACGCAGTTTTTACACGTAGTAGTCAATTCCGCCTGCGCGGCTGAATTGCACCGGGGGAAAAAATTGAAAGCCCACAGGAAAAATTGAGCCCATTTACATGGGTGTGGCTCCAGTTAAGTATAAGTCGTGCAGGTTATGGAGTCACTAATGTACAGATACTCAATCTGTTATTCATTTGATCTCAAAGTTTTAATGTTTATTAGTGCACAGTAGTTGGAATGATCGGTACAGCACTGCTGAATGAATAAACTGCAGTCGAATGTTTAAATACCACGTCGTCGTAGTGGTAGAAGTGAGAGCGAAATTTTTTATCCATGTGAATATGTTAAATATATCAATATATGTTCCTCGGTTTTTTTTCCGCAATTAGAAATTTTGACATCTTTAACTCAAAATTCAGCTTTCAACATCAGGTAACCCGACAGAGTTGCTAAATATCGTGTGCAAAACTTTCATTTAACAAAGCTCGAAAAGAAGATTTGTTACCTAAAAAAATAGTCCAAATGACTGCCAAGTCACCCAATAAAATTTTGATATTGGTTCTACCAATGAAACGTCTGTTTAGTCTGTTCACCAGTGAATGACACTTCGACTTCAGTCAGAACTGTGCGCATTTGGTCTAACGACTCAGAGTGAGAAGAAACGAATAAAGAGAGAAAGATGGAAAAAGGAGCTGTCAGTTCGATAACAAAGTTTAAAAAGCTTAAGTTAAAGCTCATATCTGAACGAGAACAATCAAAGCATTTGTTTTGTGAATAAGAATAGCATTAAAAATCTGAGCGACCATAGAAGTTTCCAACGTCGTTACATTTCATAACCTATGATGAATAGATAATTGTTTGTATGATC
This sequence comes from Platorchestia sp. MABIK, assembly GCA_014220935.1. NCBI lineage: Eukaryota > Metazoa > Arthropoda > Malacostraca > Amphipoda > Talitridae > Platorchestia > Platorchestia sp. MABIK. The sequence goes on from JACJUY010004829.1 coordinate 29,853, forward strand.
ATACATTTATTATCAGACTTTGATTATTTACGTTCATTATTTTAGACGCAAGGGTTTTTTTCATTGGGGCTTTTCGTCTTGAAAGGAAATAGATTTTATTAAAAAATTTTCAGTAATTAAGAATTCCCTACATACACTTTATTTTTTTTACAACGCATCAGTGAGTAGTTGTCAATTACGAGGATGATAACATACGCTTATAATAAATCGATTACTTATTGACCGAAACTGTCGCATGTTACAAGCATTTATAGAACTAACACATTGTCATCATTTTATACACCGTAGAATATGTACTTAGCGGTTGATGAACAACCAACGTCAAATTTTACTTGAATAACTTTGAGCCTATTAAACATTTTCAGTTGTGAATTCATCGAACGTTCAATGTTTTGCAATAGAATGAATTTGGAAGTGTGTAATTTTTGCTCTTGCGGCCAATGAAAAGAGATCAGCGTTTTGACACTTGACTGTGCATGAGAAAGTTGCAGTTGAGAATAAACTACACAACATCTCACACTCAAATCTCTCAGGAAGGGATTAACACCAGGAAGCCAAATCATAAAACTAATTAATTCTGTTAATTTAGTACTAACTGGATATACGGCTCTGCAGCTGCGAATTCAAATTTGCGTTGCTGAATTGTCGTGTTCGTTTGGCGTAGCGAGGTAATACAAGTTGAGCTAATGCGATTTTAGACCCCGCTAGCAAATGATAAAAGTTTGGAAAAATGCGAGGTAAAGAAGTACGTTGAAGTACGAGTTCCAGTCGTGTCACACAACTGAGAAGCGAACATTTGAGCAAAACTTAGTGATGAATAGATGAGTACAGACTGTAGGACACCATGGGCCTAACACGAAGGTTACACATGAGGTCCATAGTATAATGTATTATCCATTTCCTATGTATAACTATACGTTTTAACTTTTTCCTTTGCTGTTATATATAAAAGTCTTTACATTGACAAAATGAAAACGTTTAATCAATAAATACAATGCCTTTATTGATATTACAATTTGACAAATCACTCGAGATGAATCATTTAACAAAAAAAAATACCACGAAATCCTGAGGCTGTTCAAAAACTCTAACACTTCATTGTGTAAGGTAAGTTAGCCAAGCAGCAAGATGGACTATAATTAAAAAAACTTTTACCTAGCTCGAGCCCTGGCATATCAAACTTAACAGCCCTCGCGTGCAGTTGCTTAGGTAGCAAAACATTAAGCATTTCATCTGATGTGTTTCATGGCAACTATCAAACAAACTAATGGCTTGTCTGGCAAGCCTCGCTCTGCAAAAAAGTATGATATACTGTATGAATAAGGAAAAAATTACAATCGCATGATTAAACAGCCAAAACATGGTCATGTGTTTTCAAATGACCACCTAACTGCAGCACACAGCGTTGTTCAAGTCGCTTTCACACTTGGGCCAAATAGTTGAAAATTTTAATATACGAGAGCAAGATGCAGACGTGATATTGGAAGATCATGGGGGCTGGAGGTACGTAATTGTAAGAGTCGTGTAATACAGTCTTGGCAGCTAAACAACAACAATTAAGACCTAATTCGACTTTCAACTTCAAAATTTTACTTTGCATGTACGTATCGAATTAAATCGTGCTAAGTGTGTTTTCTTGCGACATGTAGGCAGTATTGTAACTCAAGTTAGTGCATATTTAACGTAAAATTTCACTTCCGGTAGTAAGACCAAGTCAAGTAATGAATGCCGTTGAGTAGATGCGATTATTGAATGTTCTAGAAAATTTTCTTAGGCATAAACTTATAATCCATGGTCACATTTAAGTGGGGAAAAGTAGGAAGATGAGGTTATAACGAAAGGTCTACTATGCCTGACGTAAGTGAGAAGTATTTCCACTAGTGCGGTTAGAAGTGATGTTTTCTTCGATATTACTTGACGAAAGCTTTCCTGTTTGGCTGGGTAGATGTGCTTATTGTTTCAGAGATGTTAAATAGGGTTGCACACTTATTGGATTTTACGTTTACATTTGCACTGCTCATTTTACTCCGCCTTCATGCCATATTTTTTTTAGCCTGCCTCAGGTGTTGCCTTTTATGCGGTGTTCTTAGAAGAAAAATGTTTTAGTGTATGTACGTTGTCGTTATTAGCTTATATCAGTCACACCTATTATTATGTCTATTGGCCTTCCTCTGTGTCCCCGTTTCATTTTCCCTTCGCTGTTCATCTATTCTTTTTTGGGACTTATTCTTCATCTAATCTTCTCCTCTCTTTCTGTAACTTGTATAACATTGCTCGTTTCTATCCACACATCCGTGCCGGATTGGGTTTCATAAAAATCCCTATTTCCTTTCTTGTCTTTTCAGCGCTCTACAATTAGCTACAAGGCGGGGTCATGCCGGAGCAACCACAACCGCGATCCTGAAGCTGCTCGTGAGCATCTTGCGCATCGCGCATCGCTTCACTATGGCAGTGAAGCCTGGGCTGTCGGTGAGGGTGGATAGGTCGTGTTGCTGTTCGCGTGGGTCTGTGTTCGTTCAAAGAAAAACGTTCATGGTGTAATTTTTGTATGGCCTCATGTACTTATTTTGAAACGTAGGGCAATGTAATTGATAACACGAAGTACTGATCTGTGTTGGCTTCTCAAACCGCAATGGTCTTCGCTCCCGAAAAGTAGGATCCCCGCATTTCGTCTTCTGCAAATTCCTGCTACTGCCAACGACAAACCTCGCCCGATCATCGATCTTTGACCGTGAGAATTTTATTTTCGATAAATTGAACGTTATGCTAAGTATAGCCGTCTTCTAGGTAAATTCATTAATTAAATTCCAGAAATATCAGGAATTAGGTGCAGATTTTCCAGGACTTATTTCGTTCCGGTTGAGAATCTTCTGTCGCCCTGGGGCTCACCTGAGCATGTCGACGACACCTAAGATTCTGCAAGTTTGGGTGGTCTCAACCGAGCTGGAACTATAACTTTGATGGTGATTTGTAAGTAATCTACGAAGTGTGTTGGGCTATGAGATGTTCGGTGGTTACGATCAAGCATCCGGAGTCGTCCGGGATGATGGAATGTTTGTTTTTTCTTTGTGCGTAAAAATAAATCCTCTATCCAACTGGATTCAATGTCTTGGTCTTTTGTTATCATACCATGCTATAAAAAATGGAGAGGGGAACTTCAAGTGCTTAAGAATGAACTTCAACAACCTGATGATGCTTCTAGCTCATTATTAATAATTATTGACGCTAATATTTATTATTTCCGCACTGTATCATCTGTTCCGTTGTTAGCCGAACAACACGTACAGACACGATGCGTCAAAAACATGCCACAGAAATGTTAAAGCATCAATTCAAAGACCTTAGTTGTCACATACAAACTGACACGATACTGACAACTGGAATGGGAGCACTTTTGCCTGTTTTCCAACGACCTGAACAATAACGGGTCACGACACCTAACGCATCTCCCGTGGGAGCGACAGCAAGGTTGCTAACTCATTGCTTGCTCTTAAGCTCACTCTAAAATCTGTATCAGTGAAAATGTAAGAATATAATTGTAGGTTGTATTTTGTAAACGATTCTTATGGATTTTAAATCAAATACGAATTAAGTAGCAGTTTGTTAAACTCCGAGAAAATTAAATTCAAGCACACTACGACTTGGCATGATAATTTTTGAAAATTATGTTTTCGTTTCGGATGAGATTTTTGATAGCGGTACTGAAACATGTTTTCAAGACGGATGAATTCCTCCGTATGTTGTTAGCACAAGAATTTTTCTAATGTAATGGTGATGTTGTTATCGGTTACCGTCATAATTTAAAAGTATACTTATGACAGCTTGTAAATTCTATTTGTAAACAGAAGTACCGTGTTCTGCAGTTACTGGGTCTGGTCTGGTCAACCACAAATTATAGTTAGCCGCAACATTCGCTACACTATACGATCATTGACTTTTTATTTCCAGACCCACAGATAATGAGAACATGATTACGTATTGACTGAGAATATTTTCAATTGTTGACCTCAATAGTTATGATTTTTCATTTTTATTCAATGTCTTTCGATTTCTTGAAACATAGTCATCGCCCTAAATTGTTTTATGCTTATGGAGTGGATCGACTGAGAACACATGATCGTGTATTTTTACTGAAATAGAAGTAATTCGCGAAACTCTGATTTCTGTGAAGGAGTCGATACTGAACATATGCCTTTGGTAAGGACTTGACTATTTTATCATATCAAAAGAAGCGTACTGTTTTGCCTAAATTATATGAAATTACGTATTTAGTTCATTTGTTGTATTTTCCATGATTTGGGAAATATGGTTCATGAGTACAGTGTGAAAATATTATCACGAATGGAAACGTTTTCTTTTCGTCATGAAAATTGTTGGAAGGACTTTTCTAGTCAAAGTAAATGCTCGTGGTAATTAATATTGAAATATTGATAATAACTATACATGATACTGAACTTTCCCTTTAAAATGACTTGTCTCGTTACGCAAATTTACCTTGCTAATAATCAGTACATGCTGACTTGAGTGTGAGAACTGACGAGATTCTGATAAATTGTTGGTCCAAATTTCTAAACTGAGGTTAGCAACAGTAATTATTATTTTCCACTGAACCCTTATTTTGGTCTTCACGCTCCTCGCTGTGAAATTCAGTTGTCGGAACTTCACAGCGAGTTGAGAGGATGCGCTTATTTTTTGTATGCTCATTGGAAAAAAAGATTTTCATCCATTGCTCAAATTTTCTGTGCGTTAATATTTGTGGGAACTGAAAGAATAATTTTTTTTGGGTTTGGCATCAAAAATATTTTGCTCGTTGTAAGCAAGCACCACATTTTTTGAAATAGTACCTTAATGACGATGTTGTTGAATATTATCGATCTTGAATGCGGACAAGAATGATTTCGAGCTCGTAGGTTTTGCCCCTCGAGTTAATGATTTAAATGCCAAGAAAATACGCCTGGCACGTCGCCTGCCTCAAGGAGACATTCCCCTTAACACTTAGGCCGCAACGTGCACCACCGGTGGCCACGGAGCGGATTTTCATAACGCTGCTGACTGACCAATAGTCACAAACTCAATTTTCATAAATACTCAATCAGAGCTAAATGAAGGCCCGACGCAGGTAACGTTTGCTAGTTTCAAAATTGCTTACTACAATTGACTTTAAATTTGAGATGAACGTCGAACTTCAGTTTAACCAATTGCGGTCAAAGTGCTAAGTCTCTTATGTGATAGCCGAGTGCTTGCGTTTATAGGAACTCACAGCATTTCCGGCAGTGTCTGCACGCAACCAAGAGTGTAATTTTTATACCCATGGCGCCGTCCGAGTGTCTCTGTGGGTTGCAGCTTCTCTTTGTTGCGTGCGTGTGGCATGCTTCTGAGAAACGCTCCGTCTTTTGACGCTCCGCAAAACCTTATGCCAGAGGTTCTCAACCAGGGTAAATTTGCCCTTGGTTGAGGTAAATTTCGGCTTCATGTACTTAATACTTCAGCCGAGGGGGTTAATGATGGAGGGAAGGTTGAGAATGGCTGCCTTAGGCTGGAAATCCTTCGGTTTTCGCGCTAGCGTCCAGGCCAGTCTTCTTTAGTGACTAAAGACGCATCATTCTTCCTGTGTAGAAGGAGAGTATGTTACGGTTGAGATGCAGAAACAAGTTTATGCCATCCCATGTTACACTTGAGGTACGATACTAAAATTAAAAATATTTTTTGACTCATTTGCTGTATTTTTTTAGTCGATTCCAGTTGTCCATTGATGTTTGGTTTAGATTTCATGCCCAATTTTGATTTTCACGATGTGTTGCAACATATCATGTGGATGGATTGAATATCTCAGTTACAATTTTTAATGAATTCGGATCAAAGAAAATAAAATTTTTGGTCATTAATGTTGTATTATCCTGAGCCATATGTGCTAGTTCTTTAAAAAGTTGCATCGAAGTTGGAACACGATTTTTGATGCTGCTGAATTGATAAAAATTTTGTTCCAAAACCGAGACACCTTTATGTGTCATGGACTTATACGACACACTTAGATGTGTCAACCATGACACACTTGAACGTAAATCAATTTTATTCCACATATATATTTCACTCTATCAGACGGGTCACTGAGTACATTAATGTACAGACAACGTCTAAGAACGTCTGAGAATTAGAAGAAAAATTAGTGAATGTATTTGGGTTTGTAAGAGAATTGTACTTCATTCACAAAATCTAAACACAATTCGGTTTTCTACAAAAAATTTTTAGCCGTTTGAAACGTGAATATGTATTTTAACTCGCTCAACCACATTAATATGTGGTCAACGGAAATATTCTACTGTGTATCAAAATATTTCGAATAACCGTGTGAGCCACACAGGTGTCTCAAAATTTCTCTGTGTGTGCGGATTTGTTCGTACGTTGTGGAGATGTGCTTTGAGTAGAGCTAATGCATAAGGAGAATCGTCCCTGAAGTTACAAATGAATTTCTTAATCGTTGAATAAACATTGAATTGAAATGAAATTCTGTGACTACCCAATTGTTGTAACTCACTTATACTTGAGTTTAATTCTTAGGTCAAAATTAATTTCTTCGATATGATTCCTGATTTCCACTTTGTTTCGATGTATTCTAACGAAATATCGTTTACAATAAGCAAAACGGTTATCCCTCAAATGAAATAGTTCATACTATCCTTGAGTCCTCTCTACAATAATTCTAATCTTAATGAATTGTCCGTTTCAGTTTTATTCGATTTTCTTTCTACGATTCAGGTTTCTTTTTTGAAGTCATTTCTAGCTCTTATGTCTGCTTTTTTTATTTACGATTTAATGGTGGGGGATTCTTTCATACATAGATTCTCTTAATGGTGGGATTATATTGTTCAGTTTAATTATACTCTATTCTTAATTTAATTATACTTTTTCGTATAATTATCATTCTTCTGTGTAATTAACTCTCTATTGTATAGTTATTATCTCTTTTGTGTTATTGCATTCTATAGAATAATTATGCTTTCTTCCATGTAGTTTTACTCCCCATCGTATGCTCATGCTCTCTTTTGTGTAATTAGTAATTTTTTTGTGCAATTACATTTTCGTGTACTCGAACTCTCATCCACTTTCGTGTAGTTGTACTTTTATTCAATTACATTTTCGTGTAATTGAACTCTCATCCACTTTCGTGTAGTTGTACTTTATTCAATTACATTTTCGTGTAATTGAACTCTCATCCACTTTCGTGTAGTTGTACTTTATTCAATTACATTTTCGTCTACTCGAACTCTCATCCACTTTCGTGTACTTGTGCTCTCGTCCATAATAATCATGCTTCCTTTCTCGTAATTATGCTCTTTCTTATCAGTCGTCGCGGACTACACACATCATCAATTGTGGTGTCTGGGCGGCGGTGGCTGAATGCAGTTAGTGTGGAAGACAGAGACCGACACAGTGGGTGGCGGGTCCGTTCAGCCCCCACAAAGGGCTACTCAAATAACGCATACCTCCGCCGTGAGAAGGCAGATGACTCTTACCGACGATATGGTGACCACTTCGATAGAAGCTCCTGTGAATAAACCTTTAGAAATCCACTTGATATGGGGCTAGCCATGAGTGTCTTCTCTTCTTTAGATGCTCGCGCTTCTTCGCTCTGTGGAGGATTGTTTTTGCGGAGTGTGGGTTAAGTACCGAGCATGATGTTGGGAAGTAGAAACGTTCGAAAGTTTCTTGTAGTTTGTTAGGATGTGGAAGTGAAAAAGGCAGATATATTAATGCAATATATTTTGAATCCACTCATTGTGAATATTCATAAGTTTAATGTAACCGTTCAGTAGTGAACTTGTGAAATTTTACGTGAAATAAAAGGAAGAATGCTGAATCAAATAGAATTGCTAATTTATTAGTTAATGGGTTAGTTAAAAAATCTAATTCGAAATTCTGCACTTTGATTTATTGTTCACGAGCAATTAATCGATGTCGGGTTCGTTGTCATAGCAGATAAAGCAAAATTAATGATAGAACAAGTTAAACTTTGAACTGGCAGCCAAAATTTAATCCCGTAATTTGAGACGTAACGCACGTATAAGTTATAACGTACTGGTATTATAACGTCGTTATAACGTTATAACGTCGTTATAACGTTATAACGTCGTTATAACGTTATAACGTCGTTATAACGTTATAACGTCGTTGTAACGTACTGGTATTATTGTAGTTCGATTTAGGAATTTACGATAAACGGTATAACCCGGTGAAGGGTGATTGCAAATTTTATAAACCAACTTTTTCTTGACGGTGAACATGAGTTTAAAATTACTATAGCCGTGATATTTCAAAATATAAATACCTCGACGTAGTCTTCATCATGTGAGTCAGGCGAGTTAGTTATAATCATGAATGATTTATCTTCTTTCCCAATACTACCAACTTCACAAAATATTTACAAATCTGTATTATGCTAAGAACATTTTATTTAAACCCAGCGATTACATTTTGAAATATCTTAAGTAAAAATAGAAAAACTCACTCGCTGTGTCTCAAGTTTCGCTCACGCCTCTGCATTATAATATGAGTAAATTATACTCATCCCGTCCTACTCATCATTGAGTGCGGTGAAGAAATTTGTTCTGCAGCGTGTAAGGATTTACAGCCTGTAGTGCAAGATGGTTACAGAGCTCCGCTTGCCATAGAAGTCTCGCAGCTTATTTGGCTCATATTGTTGTTTGTTAGATGTTAAGTATATTCTTATGTCTTACTTGTAGCAATGTGTAAGCTTGTGGTAGATAAATTTTTCATATTTGAAGAGGTATGCTGCCGGAATGTTTCAGAACTTTCAGATGTGAAGGGGTATGTTGCCGGAATGTTTCAAATCTTCCATATTTGAAAAGGTATGCTGCCGGAATGTTTCAAATCTTTCATATTTGAAAAGATATGGTGCCAGAATGTTTCAAATCTTTCAGATGTGAAGAAGTTTGGTGCCGGAAGGTTTCAAATCTTTCAGATGTGAAAAGTTATGCTGCCGGAATGTTTAAAATCTTTCAGATGCGAAAAGGAATACTGCCGAAATGTTTCTTATTCATTGTACTTGGGCGAATCAGCATTAATCAGTGGTAATCTGTTTATAGGTTAGGTACTTACCACTTGTGGTAATCATTGACATGGTTATTCTGTTCCCCTTTATGGTGCACATAGCAACTAAGGATCATTGTACCAAGATATTTTTAAAGCCTTGTGTGTTACCTGGCATGTTTTTGTACCAACTTTTTGTACACTGATCTTTTTGCTGGGAACGTAAATAATTGTCCTGAATATTTGAGCGTTGAGTTATAAGTGTAGGTTAGCAGCTCGTGGCTTTACTTTTTCTCTTTCTCTTCCTCTTCTCTTAGGAAGATCGGGATCATGCATTTGATGCTTGAATCAAGAGTTCTCGATATTTCTTTCTTACTGTCTTCGTCATTAATAAATTTTCCAGTTGAATGAAATGCTCTCTGCCTCTGCGAAAAAACCCATCGAGCGGCTATTGTTGTGAACTCTGTTCCGAAATTTTATTTTTAGAAATTGCATGTGCACCTGCGTCTGCCTAACTAATTTTTTTCTCTGCGCCTTAAATTTTACCGTGTCGATGGCCAGCTCAAAGTTGAGTAAGTCGCATTCCAATTGGCCGACTGCTGTGTATCAGTAATACGACTTCTTGTATAACAAACGATTACTGCTGTAATGTAGAGTGAAGAGAAGCTTCTGTTGAGTGAAAAATAGCTTCTTTCTGTTCTGAAAGTTTTGACTTAGAATATTCGATGTTAGGCTTGATTATTCATCGCCCCAATATTCTCAGTTCTCCCTCGATGCGTCTGACCGTCGTCGCTCATCCCCACCTTTTTATCGGCTTGGAACTGGTGACGTAATGAACGTACAGACGATCCTCGAGTTTTCACCATCTTATGCGATCTTTAACGTATTCGAATAAAAAAATTCTCAACTATTCAGGTAATGCGAATTTGGATGCAAGTAATGAATTGCTGTAAATAACCAAGGCTATTTTTTTCGTACAAGTTGAAGTTTGCTTTCGATCTTGTCGCTTGAACTCGATGAAGATTGAAGCATTTTCATCATAGAAATTAGTTTTTTGTTATATGTACAATGATGAATTCCTAGCTTCCTGACAGGTGCACATTTTTTGCGCTCATGCTTAAGGAAATAATGCACTAGCGTTGCTTTATAAGTGAGTCATTTTGACTTTATTCAAGCTATCCAATCTACCTGAATATGATTAATGTATTCTAGTCTCTTTCAAATTAACATTAATTATCACACTTGTGGAATGTTATTGTACAACGCTAAAACATTCGTCGAAAAATAGAAAATACTGAATTATTACGTACGATTGAGCTGAAATAATGGTGGTAATAATGGTAATAATTGACTAAAGGTCGAGTCAATGGAAAAACAGTTTTTCTGTAAAGTTCTAAATACTCAAAAAAAGACTATTCCTATGTTGAACCCTTTAACTGAGAAGTTTTTTTTTAGGAAACGTTCCAGTTTCAGACGATTTTGAAAAAGACTTTTCAGAAAAATATTTAATGTTGAATTTGGTAAACCTGAGATTGTACCTGACGATTAATTTGGAAGAAATATTCCATTTTCAGACAATTTTTTTTAAATACTCACCCAAAGTATTTTTAATGCTTAACTCGTAGACTTTTGAGGAGGGATCTGAATCTGAAGGAACATCTATCTGAACGGATCTTGTCAGTGGCTGTTTTTGATAAACTCGATTTTTAATGTGTTTATGGGTCGCACGCAAAAAGAGACTAATTAGGTGAAAACGAATAAACTCGTCCTTGCCTTGCAAGGGTTCAAGACGGCCATGACCCTTTGTTTTGAATTTTTTTAAATTCGTCCATTAATTAAATGGGTCAATTGTATCCATATTTCAAAGCAGCCAAAATGTTTCCAACTGAAGGTAAAATTGTTACCATAAATTTGTTTCCATTTTGCTTCATATTGTAATCCTTGTGCTTCCAATAAGTAAAAGTAATTATATTTTGTACACGTAAACTCTCATTATATTTCCCTTAGTCCAAAACCGTTTTTTGGCTCCTACGTAATGAGGCAAAAATTTGAAAACCCGTTCGAAACAATTGTGTGCAGAGGAAGGAATTAACGTTTTGTGTGTTTGACCTACTTAATGTGGAAAAAAAACAAGCATATGAGCGATTTGCATGTTGGCTCAGGATCACTATTTTAAGAAACAAAAGTACCATGAACAGTGTATAAATTTATTCATTTTACTATCCATTATTTTTAGAAAATAAGCTTGCTAGATGGCGTGTACGTAGCGTGCGTTGATGTTTTCGGTGAGTTGGGAGTTGCCCGCCTGTGATTTTTACGTGTAGAAGGTCATCGTCATTCATTCTTACATGATGAAAGTCATCCTCATTTATTTTTACATGTAGAAGGTCATCTTCATTCATTCTAACATGATGGTCATACTCATTCATTAATACGTGATGAAGGCAATCCTCATTCATTTTTACATGAAGAAGGTCATCCTTATTCATTTATACATGATAGTCATCTTCATTCATTTATACATGATGATCAACCTCATTCATTTTTACATGATGGTCATCCTCATTCATTTTTACATGATGGTCATCCTCATTCATTTTTACATGATGGTCATCCTCATTCATTTTTACATGATGGCCATCCTCATTCATTTTTACATGATGGTCATCCTCATTCATTTTTACATGATGGTCATCCTCATTCATTTTTACATGATGGTCATCCTCATTCAATTTTACATGATGGTCATCCTCATTCATTTATATATGATGGTCATCCTCATTCATTTTTACATGATGGCCATCCTCATTCATTTATACATGATGGTCATCCTCATTCATTTATACATGATGAAGGTCATCCTCACTCCTCCCTCACTTTCAGTATCCTTTGTTCCCCATGGCGTTTTTGTATATGTGTTATAAATCATAAATACTGCTAAAACTTCTATTAAGTAAAGTCATATAATATTTGCTTTTAAATTAACCATTATCTGTAGTAGGTTAGAAAATTTATTCAGACCGATTTTGAGTGAAGGTGCATTTCTTTCTTTTTATCCGTGGGAATACGCCAATGCAACTCTATGAGGTCTTGCGCCCCCTAGGGTGATATTATTATTGGAGTTTGCCTCAGTTCCCTTGCTTTACTTCATTCTGTTTTCATGATTTCTTCGCTATCTCTTATTTGTTTTATCTTAATCTTCCTTCCTAATTTACTGTTTCTGTGTGCAGGGTATCCTGTATGGGAACTCATGTTTTGCCTAGTTCGTACTATACGGTCCCTTCTCTTCCCTCTCTTGTCATCGCCTTTGTTGTGGCTAGAGAGTTTGAAACCAACTATTGTAATAATAATATTTATTTGTTTCAGGGCTTGGGATATTTCCGAAATATTCTTAGGGTGAATTTAGAGTGTTGGTACCGACAAAAGTCATTTTATGATCTCAATATCGAGCTCTTGTTTTTTGTATAGGGTTCCAGTGTAAAATTTCGCTTCATGTTTTTTTTTGCTAATTTATGATGATGTGGTTAGTCGTTTTTATTAGTACTGGCTTGAGGGAGTGAATGTAGGTATTTGTTAAAGTCTAAGCATCGTTAACCAATTTATTTTGATAACGCTTCATGCTTATGTTAAACTTCTGATGCATCGAATATTAATATTTTAGTATCTTTTGGTTTGTCCAGTTGATGAATTTGATTTATTGTCTAGAGTCTGTTGTTTCAAATTGTTATCGTTATAAAGCACCTTCTGGTAGGTGAGTCTCCCGTCGACAACTCTAGCTATTTCATTTAATTATGCACTTTTGGGGGAGTACAGCACTGTTAAATAGGAAAAAATTACTTACTTGGAAACGAATTCATTTACTAACCGAGTGTATATTTTTGTCGTTTTGGCTTCATATCATGACCGGTTTTCCACGATAGGTTGAATGCTGTTAATGCTGAAAGAGATGAGTGTTCTACCCCTGTTGCATTTTAACTCTTAAACACTATTGCATTTAGACCCTTATCCGCAAATTACACTACTAGTATCTGCCTTTCCAGGGTTGTACGAGTGTGTTTGCACAACTATCAGCCTTTGTAATAGCAGCTCGAACGTTATTATATGGGGACCGTGCGTCCACCTTTGTGACTCTAGTTAGTCCGTTGCTAACTATGTTGGCTTAGTAATTATTGTAATTCCTGCGATATCATTCCAAATTGGATGGTTTCCTGTAGTATCAACAATGCTATACATGGGATTATTTATTCATAATGAGGTTGTTTTCGTCCGGTACTCGTTGACGTTACTTTCTCCAAATTTGGTTATTTCGTCACAACGTCTTCGAAGCGTGACGCAATGTGGAGTGGTGTGCTGAAAAGTCGTTTATTTGCAGACGATGCGTCATAAATGTTACGAGTGTATTCTTCATTCTTGTTTGATCTGTTCGATATGTATGTTGGTCTAGAGTTTGTGACTGGAATTTTAAATTATGTTACATTTGCTGGCGAAACAATCAGAACAGCCTCTGAGTTAACGTGAGTTTGATGATAATTAGAAAAGGGCTCCGATTTTCAGAAGTTCTAATTTTATGGATGTTCCGTGTTGAAGTATTCTGGTTTAATTGCAAAGTTATTGAGTTGTGCGCTTGGATGTAGTGTTTAATATCGTTTGTATATTTGTTCATGACTTGATTCAAAATCACCCTATAGTAATATGGCATTTTCATATTATCTTGTTGAACGAGTGCTTTAATTCAAAAAGGGATATTATGTGATGATGAAGACTTAAGGGTCTCCCTTTCGTTTTCCGGTTTAGTTTTCACAACATTTTCGTGTGTAATCGAGGAAATTGGCCAACCATAATTTCTTTTCAGTACATCCAACCTCGTGTCCTTCCAGTGTTCAGCTTGAACAATGAGTTTTCAACTTTAGCCTTCACAGCATTTCCGTGTTTTATCGTGGAAAATATCCAACCATAATTTCTTTTCAGTACATCCAACCTCGCATCTTTCTGGTGTTCAGTTTGAGCAATCAATATCTGTGGCACTGTAGCTCTTGAGACGCCCGAGCATCGAGTTTGCCTCCTGAAGTCTGCGTGTTTTGGAGCCTGAGCGAGGGATGTGTATATATGAACATTGTATGTGTGCTCGGCACCCTGGGACCATCCCCGTAGCCAGCTGGTCCTAAATATAGAGTTTGGCTGCTTTTTGCACTCCTGCGCGGGGGTCCTTCTACCCTCGGACACCAGCACGAAGAAAGATTTCGGTCTCGGCTGAACTGGGCGAGAGGAGTTAGCGTCGTGACTGAGTTTCTCGGCTGAAATTACATCGCGCAGAAGCATCATAATACATAGTTCAACTGTATTTCCTGTGTACCTAATACGGGTATTTTCAAGAAATGTTTTCCTTATATATTTGTTTGTTTTTTACCGCTGTAAAAAGTGTGGTCAACAACCTATAGGCTGACGAATGTGCTTGTGCTGCTCATTGTAGGGAGCCTTGTTATAACTCTTGCGCTTTCAGTGGCGAAATACAACAGTTTTTTTTACAGTTGAACGTGTTTTCTCATTGTTGAACGTAAAAATTGTTTTTTAAAAGCGCGTTTGCACGATTTTTTGTAGCGAACATCATTTCTCACTGTTTGAACTCTCGTTATGATATAATAATATTACTCAAGTACGGGTGCTTTCCGCAACTAACGAGTTGCTCGAGTTTTTAGAGTGAGGCAATTTTTCAATTTCTTCTGATGAGATTTCATGAGAATGGAGTGATTCTTCAATTTCTTCTGATGAGATTTCATGAAAGTGAAGTAATTTTTCAATTTCTTCTGATGAGATTTCATGAGAATGGAGTGATTCTTCAATTTCTTCTGATGAGATTTCATGAGAATGGAGTGATTCTTCAATTTCTTCTGACGAGATTTCATGAAAGTGAAGTAATTTTTAAATTTCTTCTGATGAGATTTCATGAGAATGGAGTGATTCTTCAATTTCTTCTGATGAGATTTCATGAGAGTGAAGTAATTCATGAGTTTCTTTTGAGATTTAATTTGACTGAAATTATTCTTCGATTTGTTCTGATGAGATTTAATTTGAGTGCAGTATTTTTTCAATTTATTTTGATGAAGTCTAACTAAGAGAAGTAATTCTACAATTTGTTTTGAAAATGTTTCATGGATAAGAAGTAATTATTCAATTACTTGTGATGAGATTTAACTTTTTTTAGTATCTTAGGTGATTCGTAACAGGGTTGACACAACTACCTTTTTTTGCTGTCCTACTCATGTGGGTTTCATTGAGATTTACTTAATTTTTTTTTTTTTGAGGAGGTTACTCTTATTTTTTGTTTTGAAACTCCTCCAGTCTCTTGCTTACATGACGGACTCGCTCTTGCTTCCTAGGGGAGTGTAACTTGAACGCTAATAGGAAACAATATTTAAAGTCTCTACGAGTTGGTAAAAGTACTCGATGCTGAGAGAAACGTGTTTTTTTCCTCACAGAGAAAAGGAATGAGAATTTACTGTATGAGCACTTGATTTGGTTGAATTTTCTGAAACGTAATGAAAATGATGGAAACTATTGTAGTAGATTGAAGGAAAGCAACTGAGAATACCGCTGACTTTAATTATTGTTGAAGTGTTGAAGTTGCTTAGCAAAATAGTAGAGTATTAAATGGATTCATATATTCTGATGTTATTCATTTGGTTAGTGATTCGCTTTAATTCTCTTATATAGCTGTGTAACCCTAATAATACTAGAAAACGCTGGAAGCTAATTCAACATGAACAAAATAATCAAACACAAAAACAATTACCAAGAGATTTCTGCATTTTCATTGTGCAACTTTTTGAGACCCAGCAATTTCTCGTTCAATCAAACGGATATTTTTTGGGGGTTTTGTGTGGAACAGTGTACAAATAAGGCTTAGAGAATAATTATTTTCAATGGAATCACTCGCTCAAATTTTCTTCGCTATTTACGATTCTAAATAAATCTTGAACTAGCTATTGAAAGGGGCTGTAGAGGTCATCTTTTGTGGTCCGTTATGACTCTGAAAGCTATTTTACTGCTATTGTTATTGCGTGTACTTGTTAGCATCGCCTTGGTGTAACCATTTGTTGTTTTGATGGTATGTTTATCGGTTTTATTAAATCTAAATGAGGTCCACTGGTCGCTGAAAAATAATTTACTTTAAGACTTTATGTTTCCAAGTAGCGCTCATCTTTCCTCTTGCGTAAGATCCTTTTCATTTTACGATGGCTCAAATTCGGTGTACGGATACTGGACTTCGGTTTCCATTATTTAAAAAATTCTGACATCGTTTCAATCAAATTCGTCTTCGAATAATTACTGCTACATTAAGCGAGATGTTAGTTGGCAGTTTTCCAAAATTTTTAATCTTCAACAGAATCACGAAATTTTTTCTGCATTTAATATAAACTATAATAATATGAATAATACAATGTGAAATATTTGACAGTGCAGAATATTTGCTGTCAATGTAACTTGCCGTAATTTCTTTCAGGCGATGAATTTTTTAAAGCATCATTCGCACTATTATGTCTTTTGCGGGTAGTATTTTTGCACGCTGTCTGTTTGTGTTTGATGGTTTGAATCTGTCTTTGAAGTCAACATGTGAATCCCTGT
Source organism: Platorchestia sp. MABIK (assembly GCA_014220935.1). Taxonomy (NCBI): domain Eukaryota; kingdom Metazoa; phylum Arthropoda; class Malacostraca; order Amphipoda; family Talitridae; genus Platorchestia; species Platorchestia sp. MABIK. Next base: position 46,524 of record JACJUY010004829.1, read on the forward strand.
CTAACTTTTTCGCCGGGGCATCTATGATTTTAGCCGCCCAAGTATAGCTTCTGCATAGGGCGTCCAAAATTGTACTGTGTATGCTACGGCGAAAAAGTTAAACTGGGATTATAGGCTGTTTCTTCGGTAAACTTACACAAGTTTCATAGATTTCACGTTCCCTTAACTTCACACTAAATGGTGCCTTCATCCTTCCTCTCTTTGAACATCTTCGTTGTGGTAAGGGAGGCCTCCTCAGAGAGATACAACTATTGTATCTATGGGAATTAGCCCTCCCAGGGGGAAGATGTGAGGGCTCGAGCTCAGAGTTAGGGAGGCCTTCTTTTTGTTGAAATAAAATGTTTTTGTTATGTTAAGGACCATCTTTTTTTCGGTTCACTGCTGTCCCGTTTTTCAGCACCTCCTACTTTCTTCTTCAACTTTGGTCTTATTTCATGAACTTCTTTCTCAACTTACTGTTTCTATGCCCTTTCTGCATAGATTCCGCGTTCACTGAACTCCATACAATAAGGTGCCATCTTTCTTCCCCTCTTTGGATCGCATTTGTTGCGGATAGGGAGGCTTAAACCAACTAATAATCTAATCATCTAAGGGATGTTAAACTAATTCAAAATCAATCCGTTCTACTTGCAGATGGACGCAACCTCCCGACCGAGACGATTGGAGTGCGGGTTCCTTTGTGTCTCACACGCTGAGACTACGCCGCGGTGTCCGGTTGCAGCAGCGCTAGTGGAGACCCTCATCGTGACGACAGCTTCTGGGTCCCAATGATCCCTACGCCAGCTACGGTGGCGGCCGACATGAATGAAGACATCAGGTTAGTTCAGTCGCACATTTGCGTTGGTCGGTTCTCAACTAGGGGTAAATTTACCCCTGGATGAGGTAAATTTCGGCCTTGTGTACTTAATACATAGAGCCGAGAAGGTCAATGATGGAAGAAAGGTTGAGAATTACTGGTCTATGTTTAGTTTTCGAGTGGTTCACACCAAGACTCGCAGGATCTTGACAAAGAGTCGTAACTGCTTTTGCCTCGCTGCGTTTTTCTTGGAATTTGAGATGCACGTTTGATAGACAAATAAAAGGCGTTCAGATCTAATTTAACGTATTATCGTCTCAATCAGGATTTGGTTCTGCGCGCAATGAAAACGAAAAAATTGATCTGGATTGACGAAAGATGTTTAGAGGTATACACTTTATATTTACAATTGTGAAAATTATGGTCGGCTTCTCAATTTCTAAGACACGGTGATGATCCTTCAACATCTTCTGACTGGTGATCGTCTTGCAGTGTTACAGTAACCTACATGTTTAGACGGAACCGTAAATGATGGTTCGCAAATCATTTTGAAATTCTTACTCCTGTGCAAGGTTATAAGTGCTCCTGAGTATTATAGGGCATTATAATGTGTTCTCTCATTGGTTAACTCAATCGAAGAATGAAATTTGCTGAAGAGATTTCAGCAAACGTGACTTATTTGAATGACTTGGAGTTCAAGTAGCTTATGTAGATGGTCAACTGAAATATGTACTCCGTAGTTACTTGAAATCATAACACAGTAGAGTATCACCAACTAGGGTGAATCGAGTTTGGGTTAATTGAAACCTAGTTTTAGTTTTTGAACATTAGGGAGTGCAAATGCTGTTTTCATAATTTTTAATGGGTTGCTATTCAAGTTAGTTTTTTTTACACTTAGGTGTTTTCAATGTTTGGAATTGCAAGTTGCGGGTGGAGTGGTATGAAGTCCTATTGTAGTGGTTTTAATAAAATTGGAGTACTTTTTGTGTGCTCCTATGTATATGCTGGAAAAATATCGAAAATACTTATGACATGTGTATTACTGAAAGTATTCCTGAAGTGCATTTAATGTCGTATTGGAAATGGAAATGGTGTAGTTTAATTGACTTGTACTTGTATCGAATTATTTGAAATGGCGTATCTCTGTTGTACAGTAAGTGTAGTTTAGTTGTTAGTTTGTCATTAGGCGGAAAATAAAATGATATTGGTTTCGAGAAAAAGACTCGCAGAGAAGAATTTTTTGAAGTAAATGGGAAGAACATAGACGACTTCGAAAGTTACTTGTTACCGACAAAATAATCCACAAATTACGAAAAATCTCAAAAATATTGAGGCCCTGTTCATTTTTTCTAATATTAGAAAGCATACAACAGTGGATTGTAAAATTAATCGAAACCCTCCATTTTTGTTGTTAAAATTCGAATGAAATTTTGAATCTGGTAGCCCTTTAGAGTTGCCAGAGGCTGAGTAATCTTTATTGTCAAATGTTATTGGAAAAGGCGAAGCTAGAAGAATTTGGAGAGAATTTTTTTGTTCCACAGTGGAGGGACCTCAACGATCAATTTGCGCGTTTTTTAAATTTCTGTTTGACACTTCCAAAGGCTATTTAACAGTCGGAGCAAATGAGACAACTGAAAATATTGTTTAAAAAAATTTGGATAATGGAGTTGGCAGTGCTCTTCATACTTTGACTTGAAGTTACATTTTTAGTCCTACATTTTTTGCATTATTTGTGTACATTTCAACTTCCTCTCTCATCTCGCATGCTGTCACATACTCGTAGGTCTTTGCTGATCAGTTAGGCTGAAATCACTTTATCTTAAAAGCTAAATGAGCTTAGAATATGGCAAACGAACTGACTGATCCATTCTCCCAAGTCTCGTGTTGTCGTACATGAGATTGTTATTGAAATCAAATTCAAACTTGGATTAAATTATCAATTTGAAATGAGCTCGTGCGTTTTGAGGTTGCTACACCATGCGATTAATTATGAAGAGAGTAAGGGTGCATACTGAAAATGTGTTGTGAGATTACGAAGAAAATGTTCCCGTTCTGACCAAAAATAAACCGTGAGTTGTTTACGTATTCAGTCCCCGGCTTTCTCGTGGGCTTCGATTATTGGCTCTAGAATTATTTACCAGCTTATTTCAAGGCACATGTTCCTTTCTGCTTATTTGCGCTAAACTCGAGCATGCGAGACTGCGCTGTGTGTCAATACACGTGTAGTGAACAGTTCACCCGCTTTCCATCATCTCCAAACACACAGAGCTGGCCGTTCTGATGCTGTTTGCAAAATTAGAAAGAACGAGAACAAGTGCGTTCAATAATTACTGTTTTTTTCATTTATGTGCGCACTCAATGGTCGCTTTGAGCATACGACACTTCACGTGGTACGTCATTTAAATCAGGAGCTTCACGTGGTACGTCATTTAAATCAGGAGCTGTGTTTTAAATCAGGAGCTATACGTGGTATGTCATTTAAATCTGGAGCTTCACGTGGTACGTCATTTAAATCTGGAGCTTCACGTGGTACGTCATTTAAATCTGGAGCTTCACGTGGTACGTCATTTAAATCTGGAGCTTCACGTGGTACGTCATTTAAATCTGGAGCTTCACGTGGTACGTCTTTTAAATAAGGGGCTGTGTTTACAACTTATTTGTGTCTTCGTATCGGTGCGGCTGGCAGCGTGAATCAACGTAAAAGAACTGCCGTTTGTCCTGGCGTAAATTATTTGAAAATGTTGCGTCAAAACCGAATTAGTACGTCCACAATCGAGAACCTGTGTTTTTTTGTGGATAGGAACACAAAGCTACATTTACGGTGAAGGAATTTTGGTATTTGTCGTTCAACATGAAAACTGTCAAATGAGTCCAGTTACCGTTTAACGTGGAGAGAATAATTCATTGTATCACTGATACAATCACCTTTTGGCGTAGAAACAATGATGCTTTTGCATGATTAATTGTCGACGGTGTTGCTGAATCTTCGGGTTCCGGTATTGTTACACATATTTAAATACGTGCACAAAATAATTGAATTGTAGATGTATATTGATACTCTAGAACTCGTATTTTTGCCTATCGAGCTTCATCAGTGATTCAGTGGGGCTCCCACATTCGGTTTTAAGCTTTTGAGTTGCGTCATTGTTGATTTATGACTTCCGTGAAAACATTATAGTATTGAATAACGAAATGGATTTTCTCATTGACTAAGAAGTTCCCATTCATTCCTTTCGTTACTCAGTTGCCTTCCAGAAAATTGAGGCTACAGCGATGTTTTCTTGCAAAGTTTCCAATTGCCAATCATTGTCTATATTCTTTTTCTATCTTACGCTTCATTTTATATAATTTGCCCAATTTCCAATCATTGTCGGCATCCTCTTTTTTTCTTGCGCCTCATTTTATCAAATTTTCCCAATTTCCAATCATTGTATACAGCCTTTTTTTCTTGCGCTTCATTTTGTCCAATTTGCCCAATTTCCAATCATTGTCTACAACCTCTTTCTTTCTTGCACTTGATTTTATTTTATTTGCCCAATTTCCAACCATTGTCTACATCCCCTTTCTATTTCACGACAGAGGCACAGTGTGTCTCTGCCGTGCCCTGTGAGACTTCTCTATATATTTCCATGTCCTCACTGGGATTCACAAAAATCGTTTACAACTCCAAAACAGCAATCAAACTGCACTCCTGAGATCTAGAGCTTGTCAATTTGATCATTTTGTTAGTCTTGAAATTCATGGAATGATCGTCCTGTTCCTTTTCTTCGTCGGTTATGAATGATTAGGCTTCGAACGGTCAATGATTTGAATGATTTCTGGGCACTCATGGTTTCGGTTGTTGCACGTAGCGTAATTCTTATTTTATTTTAAATGAATCTTGTTAATTAGATACAAAGAGGTATTTTTGTTTGATGTGTAACGACGTGTTCAAACGTTCGGCTCAAATTAATGCTCCATTTTACACACATTTTGCATACAAAGTTCTGTTTGTTACTTCATAATCAACAAACGATTAAACTTTGAATTTTTTGACCTTTTTTATATCTTAAAATTGAAACTTTAGAATGGAGTAATTAATTCTCTCAATTTTAGTTCTTTGATGTTTTTAATTTAATTTAGTTAAGCTTTTAAAACCAACCACTATTTTCTTTCAGTAACTTGGGTTCTGTGGTGGACGGATTCCTTTTGTTGTTGCCGCTGTGAATAAAGTCAGTAATTAAAATTTTTTAAATAGTTCATAAATTGGAGGAGAGTGGACTTTTGTTATATCGTATGTTTATGTTTCAGAAATCTAAATACATCGATTTTTAAAAAAAGCCAAGTTTAAATATAAATATAATTATATTTTAAAAGAGAACATGTTTGTAGCTTATGACTACCCGTGAGACTTTCTTGATTCGTGTCCGTAAGAGGCAGAGGGGAGAATCTGCTGTGTGTCACTGGAGTTTGCACACGATAAAAATATAAATATTCGAATCCCGATTAATTTTAATCTCATTGACTTCTATTTTGGTAAACATGTAGAACTTAAGCAACCAGACTCATTTGAATCCCTCTGAATTTTATTTCAGTGGGGATATTGAAATAAAGTGACCAGATTTAGTTGAGTGCCCCTCAAATTTCTATTTTAGTTGGGACTTAGAATGAAGTTACCACATTTATTTGAATCACTCAGACTGTTGTCTTATTGAGCATGTTAAAATTAAAGTGGAAACTTGTTGAAATTTAAGGTTAGAGCTCTTAATTGGTGATTATGAATATGAGAGCCTAATCTTACTCTTGTGTATGTTTCACTTGAATACGTGTTAATGTTGAGCATGTTGAACTTAGAACCTCATATGTGGCAGTCTCACCGAAGTGACCATTTCTTAATGGACTGAAATATTTATCAATTTTTTGAAGGAAAGTATGGCTTTTACCTCTTTATCCTGATTTTAATAGTATCTTAAATTTTAATTCTCCGATGATATTTAGATTTCATCGCCGTGCCGCGATCTCCAGACTCGTGCTTTCGGTCAGTTACTGAAGTGTAACACTGAGTTCAATTTAACGCGGTTTTATTCATTAGAAATAAAGGCGCATTCTTAACGATGTGTTGGTATGTGTAACAAAAATTCCTCGACAGTTCTAAGTCACCACATTTCACATTGGTGTGTGTTAGTTGATTTCCAACGTTTAAATAACGCTCCTAAGTTCAACGCTAATAACGCAACTAAATTCAACGTTTTTCCTGGAGACAGATTCAACTGCAATAACTCAAAAAGTAAAAAAAACGTTTTGGGAGACGTTTAGCTGTTTTTTCGCATTAATTTGAATGTAAGTACACGCAAGTGTATGTGAGCAGTGTGAAAGTTTAGGTAGGCGGTGCTGCGATTTTGGAGTACAGTGACCTGGATTCGTCCTGGGTAATACAGATGGCAGCACACGTGTCAACTGAAAAGCCCATGGATCGATTATGGACCATACCTTTACTTGCTTTCGAACGTCGACTGCCGCTAACTATCGATCGGCTCTGTCTCCGAGTGCCGTCACCTCGATCATCGGTGAGCAGAAATTATGCGGCTGGCAAATCGGCGCAAGTTCCAATTGAGGCGTCGGTGCCACGTTTGGGCCAGGGAACCTGAGGTACAAAATATGGTCGCTCCTCGGGGTTTACATCCCCTTTTGCAAACGGTAAAACATGTGGCTATAAATTAGTCCTTGTTATACATCTAATACGATGCTTGACTGAAAGGATGATGAGTAACTGGGACTATTTTTTTGTCCGCGTATGTTGAGGTTCGCATAAGATGAAGTAAAACTTGAGGAGGATTCACCGCGTTGGTACTCGAGAGGTCATTATCTCCTCATTTGGTGGGACTAACGGCGTGTGAATCAGGTAGCATTTCTCCTCACCGTTGGAAGCCTAATCGTTTGCATGACGCTTGATACATGAATGTGTGATTCCTATGTAGTAACGTTTTAGTACTCCAACATTTAGCAGTAAAAATTTTTTTGCGACACATAAATGTGTGTTTTAAGTTTCTACTTTCGACTCGTGAATTTCTTTTCATGAATCGACTGACGATTGGATTGTCACGAGATATGTGCGGTCCTACCCCTCATTAATTTACATTAACAAGGAGACCGGATTCTCGGTAATGAGGGTTTGGCGAACCTCCAAGAAATCATCAAGTACACAAAATACAGGCAACCCAAAATACACGAAAAATGGAATTATAAAGAATCCACGTTACATATACTAAAACAAGAATGGTACTCACCAATGTGAAGGTATACCACTTACACAGCACGCTTTTCTGTGCGCGTCTGAATTGATGGGATGTCCTCACGAGGATAGGTATTAATACTGCAGAGATTTTCGGAGAGATTTTATGCTCATGGCAAGTACATAACACCCTGAACAAACCACTCTTCTCAAGGTACTAACGCGACTGACAGAATTGCAAACAAAAATTCGAGCGTCATAGCCTCATGACAATACTACCCTAATCATATGGATTGGCCAACCCACCACGCATCGACTAAATTAATTAAGACACATGACAAAATGCTCCCTTAATGATTACGTTTCCAACAGCACCGAGCACGGTCATAGCTTCAAATTACATGTGGACTCTCAGGCACCGCTTCAGTTCCGATTCATTGAATTATTCACAGTTCAGTACAGTATCTTTTGATGATTATATGACAGCGTCTCGTAAATTTTCATCAAGTTGAAATTGACTGTGAAGAACTGCCAAGAGAGGAGTAAAACCGCCCTCCTGCAAGGATTCAAACATTTAACCCATTACTTCTCATTGAACTTACTGAACAGATTTGAATCTTTACATTAATGAATGCCATCA
>JACJUY010004830.1:2585-43931 GCA_014220935.1 Platorchestia sp. MABIK
GAGGTCAGGTGAGGAGGTCAGGTGAGGTGAGGTCAGGTGAGGTGAGGTCAGGTGAGGTCAGGTCAGGTGAGGTCAGGTGAGGCGAGGTGAGGTTGGGTGAGGTGAGGTCAGGTCAGTTCATGTCAGGTGGGACGAGGTTAGGTTGGGTTGGTTTAGATATGTCATTTTATTGTTTAATTGTAATTGATTGGGTTATTTATTATATAATTGAAGTTTTCATGAGATAGGTTTGGAGATTGATGGTTATTTATGAAAAGAGGCTGGTAGAATGATTTTTTAGCGGTCGAGTGTTGGCTTATGGTTAACTGAGTTGTTTGTTGGTAAATTGATACTTGTACACCAAGTGGTTGTAGTGTCTAAAAGTTCAAGATAGAAATTGGAATGGGAGATTTTGTATAGGTTGCTTTGTTGCTTGAGAGGAGGGTGTGGCGGTGTTATGTTGTTGCTGATTTGCTGTTGATTTGTAAAGTGTGAGCGACTGTGGCTGTGATGTATGAATTTGATGGCGTGGTGTTGTTGGTGTGTGTGTCGGTGTGTGTTTGTTTTGGTGTGTGTTTTTGTGATGCGAGGTGTGTGTGTGTGTGTGTTGGTTGTTGTTGTTGGGTGTGGAGTGGGAGGGCGTTTCAGATGTACTGGTTTCACAATCTTCTTTCTCAACTTTCTGTTTCTGTGCCCTTTCTGCATAGATTCCAGGTTTCCTTAACACCATACTAAATGGTGCCTTCCTCCTACCGCTCTATGAATCGCATTTGTTGCGAATAAGGTGGCTTAAACTAACTAATAGTCTAATCTTCCTTTTTTTGATTTGGAATAGTTTTTTATTACTTAGGATAATTTTTTGTTCACTGCTGTTTTCATGCACCAAGAATTCAATGTGGGAACACTCTTTAGCATCGATTCCCTGTTTCTTTACATCCATACTAAATGGTAATATCTTCTTTCATATGGGAACAATTTATGTGGTTAGGGAGTCATAAACTGACTCATATCCTAATCTAATCTGACCATCATTTTTAACTGGTGTTAAATATTTTGTAGGCGTTTCTTTTCTCTGATTCTCAGTTGGACGTAGGTGGCCGTAACGTTCTAGCGGCCTATAGCTCGAGCAAACATGTCTCGTGCCGCACTGTACTGTCATTTCATAGACTATTGTAATTTGTGGTGAAGTACAGCTCAAACTCAGCAACATGTTTTATTAGTGAGTTTTCAAAATTTGCAATGTAGGAATCGTTTTTTCAATTTCGTGTTTTAAATTTCTTAACAAACAAAGATAATCACGGTAGTGATGAAATCTTTCAGTACTTGTCTTAGCGTTTAAGGAGTGGTCAATGTGGTCGATCAGCGGCGAACTGCAACTTGAGCGATAATTTTGATGAAATAATCGAGTAATGTTAAATGCCTCTACTTGCTTATGGAAAGTTGGGATCTAGTTTTAAAATTTCTTTCTGTGCACAAGTGGTTCACTGCCATAGCGGTTATTCAAATTGGCATGCTGAGAATATTTCATTAGTTTTGCTGGTGCCTCCATCCTGATCTTAACAGGAGCTGGGAATGCAGTGTTTTTTTGTGAATTTCGCTCATCTGGGTTGCATTTGCTATTTCTATTCAGTTTTTAATTACCATTTTTCTGAGACATAGTTGAACTTCTTGACAAAAAATCAGCGGTTGCTTTTGTTCGTGAAGTTCGTGCTTTAAAATATAGTAATTTGGGAACTTTCCTTGCAGGCACATTACCGCCGCCCAAAGTGTCGGCTCGTGTGCGCGCGTCGTCCCCCGGCGTCGAGGAGTCGAGTCACGCCTCGCTGCTCTCTAGTCAACCCCTCGCTGCTTCTAGTCACGGCGGCGCGAGCCACCTCCCGCCCTCTCCTTCTCCTGGCCATGCGCACTCTTATTCGCCTTATCCTATCAGCTCGCACTCCCTCGCTTCTAACGAGAGCTCCTCGTCTGGCGGGTCCTCGCCTCTTATTGGGGGGAGCACCTATGAGTCGGCAGCAGGTGTTACGCTCATTGGGCAGGGTGCTTATGAGACTCCGCCTACTGTTGGAGGAGTCGGCCTTAGCAAGGCTGTGCAGCTCACTGCGACTGTGAACTCCGTACCAGTCTCTTTGCCTAGTAAGTTATCGCTGTTGTGGTTGTGTTGACAGTATTCTTATTTCTTTAAATAAGTTGTGCGCGTAGTGGCACGCTCGTGTGAGAGTATTAGGATATGACTTTGGCTAGCAATTAAAGTTTCCGTTGCGATTTTAAAACTGAGCAATACCATTTTTAATTTTAAACGTCAGTACAGACGTGCTCCAAAAAAAAAAGACGCGCGTCGACTGATACACCAAAAATAGGCGTCTCAAAAGAATTATGGATCATTCTCTGCGGCAGTGAGTAAATTCGTGTGAAGGTTCTGCTGCTGATAAATTACATTCTTATCTTGCAGCACACACTGAATGTATTTACTAATATAAATGACATACTGTAACACGAATATTCAGTATTTTTACTCATATCTTATAAATGTATGCACACACGATACCATTCATATTGAGGGTGTTAAAAAACAAGTGGGATAAACTCTAGTGGTAGGTAGGTAGGGACATGCTAAATAGACAATTTTACATGAATACCAAATATTTCAAAACCCCTTAGTTCTCAAAAAACTAGTGTTCAAAGTTTTGACCTTCGGGCTCAGTTTGTCACACTTTCACCTCTCTAAAGTGCAATTTCAAATTAAATGTTACCTTTAAATCTGGCAACACTCGAGTGCTTAGTGTTTACCAATCAGTTCACGCTGCGACACGTTGTTCACACCGCGGCGCAAGTGTCGAATGGAGGCATGGTTGATATTCATCTGGCTGACCCTGCGACCAATGGGAATGCTAGGAACTCTGCTGAGCACAATCAGGAGCATTCTCTCAATCAATATTTTTCTGGACATCGCATGTTTACAAATATGCATCTTCATCTACGCAGAAATGGAAGCTTCAACGTGCACAGGTCATGGTCGGCCTAAGGATTTACGTGGTGAAGTTTGTTGACAACGTGCTGCGGATCTTTCGTGATAGGCCTCATGCAAGCACCCGAGCTGCAGCACGTGACTCATGAATATCGAACCACGTGGACGTATGATAGTACAAACCATGCATATTTTTATTGACAGCAATCTACATCATCAGTTTTCAAAAAGTTTAACAGATCTGCTGCTAAACGACTTCATCCCTCGATACAGTTTGCACGTTGATGCCTGTGGCATGAACAGGAGGATAAAAATTTATTGAGGCTTGTTCTTTTTAATAACGAAGCCACTTCTATGTATAACAGAACGTTCAACACACATAACATGCTCAACTGGCAAGAGGTTAACACTAATGAAATTCGTTGTTTCAACCTCTAACGGAAATTTCACTGTTCCCTTTACCAACTTTTACTGGTGCCGAATTGTGTTATCATTATTTGTATCGTAAAAGGAACCGTCTACAGACAAGGATTTGATCAGGATTACGTGCTCATAACAAGTATTCCAGCCCATCCACACCTTCCCGAGGTGGTACTGTTAGTATACCTAATTGGAGTTGTAACTCATTACATAGTGTTTATGTAAATTGTCAACACAGTGTTCATCAGGTTAGTTATTGGATTGTTGTCAGTGGGTAGAACCAACGTGGGGGGCGCCCACTAACATCTGGGTCTTGTATTTTTAGTTTAGTGTGATTATCTTAAATTGTCCTGTGCTCGAAGTGTGAGAAAACCCAGCCCCCTTGATTTATCAAGGGGACCCGCCCCAAATAAAATTAACAATTCAAAATGAGTGAAGAATATTCAGCGGGTCCTCAACGAGGATCGAAGGAAGACTTGCAACAGTAGTGCAACGAAGGAACCAAAGGAGGCGTTATTGGCATGATGGAGCGAATGAGCAAATTGCAAGTACTAAGAGAAGGATCGAAAAAGCAATAGATTCATTGCTCAATGGACCTAGTGAAAAAAATGAGGAAAGGATGCCTGCTGGCTCAAGTGCCGCAGAGATAATGAAAATTGAGGAGCAGTTGGCGGAAATCGAAAGAGCGGTGTTGTTGGCTCAGTCTGGCGCTCCAGCAAACGTGCAAATGCCAGGACCAGATAACAGAAAAGCTGCAAGAAAAGAGAGAAGGAAATATGTCCCTTTAATGCTTACTGAGGAGAAGTACTTTCCTAGGTACATCCCCGTCACGTTCGGCATTGGAAAGAAGAAGACAGTGAACCCTTTTGACATCATTAAAAGCATCGAAGAAGTGACTGGCTCTAAACCAAAGAGGATTTTCAGCATGAGCCGTGAAATGATGATGATGGAGGTGTGAAGTGCAGAGCAAGCAGATAGGATTGTTGACTTAACAGGCGTGGAGGGTGCACCTTGCCAGACTGCCGAGTACAGCCGATTTATTCATTCAGTAGGCCTCATCTACGTCAATGACTTTGACATAACGGATACCGAAGAATTCAAGACTGGACTCCAGGAATAATACAATGTTGAGGAAGTTACAAAAGCCACCTTCATTAAACCAAAATATCCGGAGACCCAAGCCTTCCTTATAACTTTCAGACAACCGACTGTCCCATATAGCATTTACATTCCAGGGGAAAGGCAACCACTAAAGCGTATCCATTCAAAAACAAACAGATGATGTGCTCTAACTGCCAAGCATATGGACACACTGCCAAGCGCTGTTGCAACACCTCAGCTGTGTGCAGGAAGTGCGCTGAGGTGGGGCACACCTCTCTGAACTGCCCGTCTGGTCAACTGAAGTGTCCTCACTGAGAGGGTCCTCATTCTGCTAGAAGCATATTGTGTGCGAGGGAAGTGAAGGAAAGAAGTTTGCTGGCGATAACAGAAAAGGAAAAAGTGACCATGAGACGAGCAAAGCAAATTAGAGAAGGTACAAGTGAAATCGAGCAAGTGCAACAATTCAACAAATTTATCACCCACTTTGACTGTAAGATGAACGAAGCTCACAGGCAAAAGATGTCTCCGTGGCTCCTTAAAAGGTGCATCTCTGAGCATCTTGGCAGCAAACCTAAAGCGATCAGATCTTGCAACAAGACAGTATTTACAGTGGAAGTATATGACGCATCACAGAGCCAAAAGATGAGGCAGCTGAATCAACTGAACCAATTACCCGTCTCCGTGGAAGAGAATCTCAACTTTGCTGTCCAAAAGGGGCTTGTATACATTTATGAGTACGACTTAAACAACTTCGAAGAATTCAAAAAAAGGCTTTTGGAGAACTGCGGCGTGCAAGATGCGATTCCCGCAACCTGGATAAAACCTCGAAACCAATTAGCCAAGCCCATTCTTATGTCATTCAGGCAACCCATAATTCCAGAAAACATCGACATACCAGGGGAGCAAGCCAAATCTAAAGTATATGAGATGAATCCTAAACCTATGTTGTGCAAGAAATGCTAGGAATACGGTCACGGGATGATGTACTGTCAAGGAGAACCAATTTGCTCAAGATGCAGTTCAGTTGGTCACGGAATTGACGATTGCAAATCTGATGCAATAAAGTGTCACCATTGCGGGGAGCAACATATTACTGTTGCGAAAGTTTGCAGTATCAGAGCAATCGAGGAGGAAATTTTGATGATTCAGAACAGGGAAAGAGTTTCTAAGGGCCAAGCCAGGCTGTTATTCCACCGCAGACATCCCAACTTTTCCATCCCCCTCGCGCCATCTCGCCCTTGTCGCGGGGAGGGGGCTTGCGTGCCTCTATGATGCCCAGGGCTGAGCTGCCCAGGTGCAACCATGGCAGAGTGGCCTGGGTTGAGGGGTCAGACAAAGAGAGATGGCAGCATGTGACCACCCTACTGACCTGGACCTTCTAAATGGATATGTGCTGAATTTCTCTCTTCGGATGACCTGGCTTTCTTTGGAACACGCTCTGACCTCTCCTTGGGGGCTGGCAGGAGTCTAGGCCTGTCCTGCCAGTTTGAAGTTGCAAGCGGCGAGGGCTAGTGGGAGGGGCGGCTGGGTAGGCGGGGGTTGCTTAAACGTCCTTGGCGTGCGGGAACACGCCTTTGACTAGTCAAGCGCATCAACCTGCTGATCCTGGTCACTCTGACGACTACTATGCCTGTACTTAGCGAGCGTTCCCGTTGGGACTGCGTGTGCCCGACATCAGGGATCCCCCTGTAGGCGGCCGAACTTGGTGCCGGCTCGGGGTGACAGGTGAAACCGCAACCTTTTTCAATGTGGATGTTTCTCCCACTGCACCTTCGGTAACGACACGGCTTCTCAAAGCGGACTCATGTACTGGACTCCCCCCAACTCTGCCTTTGGCGCAGCAATCACAATCGCAACCTTCTGCGAGTGGTGACGCTGAGGCCGGGCCATCTGAGATAACCAACTTTAGTCTTGAACCTTACGTTCCACCATCTCAGAGACAAAGGGTGCTACCGCGTCGATCCAATCGCCGTCTTCGGCGGCAACATTTGTTTGCAGAGCCCCTAGCCAGAGTAGATGACAATGTAAGCAAAACACTTCCCACAGAATTTAAGAGATTCTTTATAATAAAAACAAAGGATGGATCGCCTATGAGCCACGTTGACGTGATAGAGGCCAATCGTCACCTGTGCGGAGGACTTGGCGGCAGACCTGCTAAGGTGACAGAGACTCGGAACGGTAGCCTACTGGTTGAGGTGCGTAACCAACATCAAAGTGCGGCTATTTTAGGCCTGCGGTCCCTTGCAGGAGTCAGCGTGCAGGTCTCTCCTCATGACAGGCTTAACGAGTGCAAGGGAACCATCTGGGACGCTAACCACCCTCAGTATAGTGACAAACACCTCCTGGAGGAACTTAAGCAATTTGAAGTGAAGGCTTTGTACCGGATCAAGAGGTTTGAGCGAGGCGTTTTGATGCCCTCACCGATCTACATCCTCACTTTTGATCGCTGTCACCTACCACAGTCTGTAGACATAGGATGGACTAGGATGCTCCGTGCGCCAGTACATGCCAAAGCCACGCCGTTGTTTCAAGTGTCAGGATTTTGGGCATGGTGCCAGGTCCTGTCGTATTGAGCCTGGCGTGTGTGTTAACTGCGCGGAAGAGCAGCATGAGCTGCCTTGCGCTAAACCTCCCCGATGTGCCAATTGTTATGAGCAACACCCTGCTAGTTCTCAGGCCTGTTTTTACTATAAACTAGAAGAAGAAATCATAGCAGTGCAGACAAACCAACGCATCAGCTATGGCGAGGCTAAACGTGTTGTTGGCAGCCGTTTTAACAAGATCCAAACCACATATGCAGAGACGGTTAAAGCCCCACAAGCGGCGCCCGTCAATCGTGCCTCCGGCCCTGCTGGCCAACGGAGGGATACTGCAGTGAGACAGGAGCCGGGTACTAGTAGAGCGCCCCTCCCGGGAATACCTACTACCGGAAAACAACCATCTTTACCCAAAACTGAAGCAAAAAGAAATCCAACCCTCAGTATTACCGAAACTTTGGTTGCTGATCAGCCAAATCCACCTAATGAACCTTTGAGGACAATTCCCTCAATAATAACCCCAAGAAAGCGAACGCAGAGCAGCACGTCTCCGACCCACAGCGGCAACCAGGGGAAAGTGGCAAAAATGCCCAGAGTTGCCGAGAGAGCTCTTGATACTTTTTTAAGCCAAGAGAACTTAAGTAGGACTGGTGAGCCGGCTCTGGAGACAGCAGTTCCTCGTGTGTGCACATCGGAAATAGAAAGCAAAGCGGTGAGAGTGTCTCGACCAGACATGCGGGTGTCCAGCCGTGGAATTGGTGCTGTTGGGAGCGCTGGGCGTGACCTTTCGGTTCTTCGTGCAGACGGTCGCGGGTCTGAGCGGGATTGTGAGCGGCATATTGTGACCCAGCGTGTCCGTTCTCTGGAGCGCGTCACAATTGTCCCAGAAGATATTGCGTCACATATGATGAAGAAATATCCGGTCCCGCGAGGTTTCCCGACTAAGCCTCCTCCCGCAGTGCCAATTCATACGTGGGATGATAGACCCATAAGCCCCGTGCCGCCAGATCTTGAAGCCGCTTTGAATGAGGGTGCAGCAAAGGACTCCACACGTACCAAGCCTCGAAAGAGTAAACCATGGCCACCTGTATTCAATGGAATATTAGAGGATTTCGCCGCGACTATGGAGATTTGAGGGCTCTCCTTGAGGAGTACCAACCATGTTGCGTTTACCTCCAGGAGACCCTTCTGAGAAAACTAAACCCTACACCTCCAAGCAACTATTGCATTGAGGTTTACTCCCCGGTGCCTAACCCGGTGCCTGGAACGGGACTTGCGATACTTGTGCGGAGAGATGTGGTTACAGCAAAATAACAATCAATACCAGACTACAGGCCCTGGCCCTTCGTTTGTGTGTCGGGCAAAGTATGATATCCGTGTGCAACATCTATGTCTCACCCGGAGATCCCTTAACCTTGCAGGACCTTACCCTCCTCAGCAATCAGTTACCAAGACCTGCTTTCATCCTTGGAGATGTAAACGCCAAACATGTTCTCTGGGGCAACTCGATAAATGATCGGCATGGAAGAGCGGTGGAAGAGTTTTTGGATGCTACCGAGTTGTGCCTGTTGAACACCGGAGCTCCCACTCGCTTCCATGTACAAAGCGGTACCTCCTCCGCAATCGACGTCAGCCTGTGCACACCCGACATTTTTCCTGATACGCAATGGTCTGTGCTTGGTGATACGTGTGGTAGTGATCACTATCCTATCCTTTTGTCTTTGGTGCGGTACCAACCTGTGCATGCGGATCTACGTTTTAATTTCAAACAGGCCAACTGGAGGAACTTCGAATCCTGTTCGCGAATGGAAGAACTAGATGAGAGTTGCAGTGTGGATGAGTTGGTTGATCTTTTTGTCAAAACGGTGCGTGCGGCTGCCGACGCTGCCATCCCGCAGACTCAGAGAGGCTGTCGGAAACATCGTGTTCCATGGTGGAACAGCGAGTGTGCAGTAGCCAATGGTGAACGGAAATGGGCCTTATGGCGCTACCAACAAACCAAAGAGCTGGCACATAAGATCACCTACAACCGAGCCTGAGCTCGAGCGCAACTTGTCAAGGATGTAGCGCGTAAGACTTCGTGGCAGAAGTATGTCTCCGGCCTTAATACCGATACTCCTATGGCTAAGGTATGGCAAAGAGTTAATAAAATGAAGGGAAATTATGGACACAGGCGACCGTGTTTGGAAATCGATGGCTCTCTCACCGCAGAGCCTGAGCGTGTAGCGGAAGTGTTGGCCCGAAGTTTTTGTCGTGCTAGCAGCGGGCATGCCTCTTCGGCTTTCAGACGTCAGCAGGAGCAGCAATCGCTAGATTTTTCAACTGATTCCACTTATTCTTACAACGATCCCCTCACAATGATAGAGCTTTGCTGTGCCTTGAAAAAGTGCAAAAACACAGCCCCTGGGCCTGATGGCATACACTACCAAATGATGAAGAAAATGGATCATAAGGCGATATCAAGCCTACTTCATATCTACAATAAAATCTGGAGCACGCACACATATCCGCAGCAATGGCAAACATCAATAATTATGGCTTTTGCAAAGCCTAACAAGCCTGCCTCCAACCCAGA
Organism: Platorchestia sp. MABIK; assembly: GCA_014220935.1. Classification (NCBI taxonomy): domain Eukaryota; kingdom Metazoa; phylum Arthropoda; class Malacostraca; order Amphipoda; family Talitridae; genus Platorchestia; species Platorchestia sp. MABIK. The sequence goes on from JACJUY010004830.1 coordinate 12,163, forward strand.
TAATTACCGACCCATTGCCTGACTAGCTGTCTTGGTAAGCTGATGGAAAAGATCGTAAATGTCCGGCTTACGCGATGGCTGGAGACTGAAGAGCTGGTGAATCCCGTGCAGTTTGGTTTTCGACAACACCGCGGAACCGTGGACGCTCTGCTGCGCCTGCAGAACTACCTGGTAACTAACCTCGCAGAACGCCGACAACCTGTATGTGTTTTCTTTGACCTGCACAAGGCCTATGATACTGCGTGGAGGTATGGGATCCTCAAATCACTGCATGGATATGGACTCCGTGGTAATATGGCCTTGTATATCCAGGAGTTTCTTGGTGAGAGAACTTTCCATGTTAGAGTGGGTGGTACGCTCTCCTCACTGCAGCTCCAGCGTGAAGGCCTGCCTCAAGGTAGTGTCATGAGTTGCACGCTATTTAATGTTGTCTTGAATGGAATTACTTCAGTCCTTCCACCTGGCATTTTGGCCTCTCTGTATGTGGACGATTTTATGCTGTACTCATCTGCATTTTTGTCTGCGGTGACTCGCAGAATGCAGAAAGCCATCAACAGTGTGAACAACTGGGCTGTTGAGCACGGTTTTACTTTTTCTACTGAGAAGACTGTAGGCCTCCATTTCCATGGCCGCGGCCGCTGTGATCCTCCTCGACTGGTGCTGAGGGAAGGACAGGTGGTTTTTGCGCGCAGTGTTAAGTTTTTGGGGATGACCGTGGATGACAAGCTCACCTGGAAACCTCACTTGGCAGCCCTCACGGTTGAGTGTGCCCGGAGGATGAACTTTCTAAAATGTATATCTGGAGTAACGTGGGGAGCAGATCGAGTGACGCTGTTGCGACTGTACCGAACCCTCATCAGGTGCAAGATAGATTATGGCTGTATAGTATATAAATATGCCAAAGAATCCTCACTGGCTACGCTGAACCCAGTACACCATGCAGCTATCAGGCTGAGCACTGGTGCTTTTCGATCCTCACCTTCCAGCCTGTGTGTGGAGAGCGGAGAGCCTCCCCTGTGGCTCCGACGTGTGCAACTAACCTGGCAATACCTAGCCAGGCTGGAACAAGTCCCTTTGTCTCCTGCATGGGCTGGTGTGCACGCGCCCCTTGGACGACACCTGCCTTTTCCTTATTTCATACCCTCATCTGTGGATTACCCTTCGATTACGGCCGCAATGCAATTGAGACCCATGCGAAAACTCCCAGTAATCTTAGACAACTCTGCGACGTGGCGCGTCCCTATAGAAAGTTTTTGCCCTGGATGCCGGATGCCCAAGAAGGAATCCATGCCAGACTACATCCTGAAGGAAATTTTCATGGACCATGTACTTGACAAGCACGCACACTCCGTGAAGTTCTACACTGATGGATCAAAAACGGGAGACGCTGTGGGCTGTGCTGCCGTTTCTGGAGAAAGGGTTAGTGCGAGGAAACTGCTCCCAGAGTCGTCGATTTTCACAGCGGAACTGTACGGTGTGTTGGAGGCGCTGAAATTGATTGAGGAGTACCCATGTGGCTCTTTTACTGTTTTTGTTGACTCAAAATGCGTTATCGATGCCACGCAAATGTATAATAGTACACACCCGCTCATTGCTGAGATTCTCGTAATGTTGATAAACTTTGCGAGTAGACGTTAGAGTGTCTTATGTTATGCTGGGTGCCCAGACATGTGGGAGTATCGGGCAATGAGAGAGCTGATTGGGAGGCTAAGCAAGCTGCGAAGACAACAGGGGAAACGCTGAACTTGATGGTCCCGTTCCGAGACTACTTCCCTTGGATAAAGGCTGCAGTGAGAAGTTTGTGGCAACAGGAGTGGGACAGAACAATTAATAATAAGTTGAGAAGTATTAAACCCACCGTGCGTGAGTGGATATCGTCTAGTTGTCGTCCTCGCCGGATGGAAGAGATACTCTGCCGCCTTCGTATTGGCCATACACGATTGACGCACGGACACTTTATGGAGCGGCTGCCGCAGCCACGATGTGAGCGGTGCCGCGTTCCTTTGACTGTCAAACACTTTCTTGTTGAGTGCCCTCGAAATGCTGCTGCCAGGAATGTATGCTTCCCAAGACTGCGAGGTCCTGATGAGGATGTAATGACCGGAATGCTCAGGGAAAATGAGCGCTCAGCTTTCAGTGTAACAGCACTTAAAATGTTTCTAGAGTAGTGCAAATTGATATCTGAAATTTAACCAGAAGGAGAACAGTCTAAGCAAGGTACTTCTTCACGTCTGAGATGTGGATGATTAAACTGCAATATGGCCGGGCGCGCTGCGTAGATGCCTCGGGGGGTTTCAGCGTGGGTAAGGCGCCCGGCCATAAATGGGTGGGCAGCTGAAATCCCCTACGGGGTTTTGGCTGTCCTGTGCTTGCGGAATATGCGTGGCCCAGTAGATGATCTTTTCGAAGATCAACTGGGGCTCTTGAAAGATGACAATAGTGTGGGTGGCAATAAAGCGTTTTGTGTTTTTTGTGATGGCTGTTACTGTGTTATCCATAATGATGATCGTGACAAGCGTTGAAAAACGACCATGTAGTGTGCTTTTGTTGAAATGATGTGAAGCTTGATTTTTCTTTGAATTGAGACCTACGGCGCGATATAGTACGAACTACTGAAGCGCTAGCAAATCAATGCTAATACCACTACTACCAACTCTTCCATGAACTTTACTAAGGCAGTCGCTACACGCACCGACCCAGATAAAACAGAGGTATCGACCAAGAAGAGAAACCGTCAGAAAGACCAGGAAACGACGTCAGAACCCAGCAAAGCAGGAAGAAAGTCGGAAAAACCAATGAAAGGGACGAAAGGAGGAGTAGGCTGTCGTCCATGAGTGAAGAGGAAGAGCCGATGAGAATGGAAGGGGTTTGTGAAAGCCCCCAGACAGGAAGACTTTTCACCACAACAGTCAACCTTGACTGCTTTACAGCTGCACCTGGGAAAAAGAGAGAATCCAGAAGAAGAGAGACAAGAAAGATTTTTGATGAGTATACTCGGGAAGTGCAAGGAAGAACAGGAGAGACGGACCGAGAGAATTACGAGGAGGAACTAAGAAGGGCAAATTGTTCCAAACCAAGAGAAAGAGCAGGACGGCAGAGACGTGGAGCCTCAAGGGAAGAGTACAGAAAGAGATCGCCGAGGGGCAGAGAAGAAGGGAAGAAGCTTGAGCGACGGACACGTGAAGAAAGTGAGCGCAAGTGGAGGTAATGGCACAAGAGGAGATTGTATTCATTCAGTGGAATGTACAGGGTATGGCGTCATCTAAAGAAGACGTCATTAACCTCGTTGATCCCTTAAGCCTGCAGTGTTAGCTGTGCAAGAGACCTTTTATGGTAACGATTTCATATCACCTCTTGTGGGATACAACGGTTACTGCAAACAAGGCCATTATAATCACAGGTTCCATGGAGGAGTAGCAGCGTTGTATGTCCACTCATCACTGCCCACACAGGAGATCCAAATCCAATCATCGGTCCAAGTAATAGTAGTGAGAATATGTCTAAGCCGGTACAAAGTCATCACGGTTGCATCAGTGTATCTACCACCAAAATCAAATGCCAACCTTGAAGAATTATTTACGATAATAAAAACCTTACCAAAGCCAGCTGTTATAATGGGGGATTTTAATGCCCATCATAATGACTGGGGAAATAATACAATCGATAGACGAGGACGAGTGCTGCAGAATTTCATTTCACACAATTTCAATAAAATTAACGATAACTCCCCAACCCATATCTCAGGAACAACCATAGATCTTACCCTAACCTCCCCTGACATTACACCAGACATACAGTTCTCTGTACTCCCTTCTGTCTTGAGCAGCGACCACTTTCCGATAACGCTGTCTTTTTCAGTACGGCAGGCAGACAGGCGCGATGAGACCGAGGGATGGAATTTAAAGATGGGCAACTGGAAACAGTACCGACAGGATGAGATTTGAAAAAATGTGCAAGATCTTGAAATGCCAGAAGACCCTGAAGCTGCGATTACAGAACTATACTCGAGATTCAACCATGCTGCGGAGAAGTGGGTGTCTAAATACAAAAGACGACGAGTCTACGCTAAGCCTTGGTGGACGGCCGAGTGTAAAGCAGCTTGGCGAGAAAGAGAGAAGGGTTACAGGCTGTACAAGGGGACAGGGAAAATGGAAGACAAGGTGAGGTGGAAGAGGGCGAGAGCGGTTGCAGCGAAAGCATTCCGGGAGGCAAAACAAAACAGCTGGAGAGAGTATGTCTCGACTCTCAACACAAACACACCGAGCAGCAACATCTGGGACAAAGTCAACAGAATTCGTGGCCGAGCAAAAAAGCGAATAAAAATACTCGATGGAGATGCTCAATTCTTTTCTGTGAGTGAAATAGCAGAAACATTCAAAACCGTATCCAGCGACATTAACTACTCAGATGAATTTAAACTATACAAACAACTGACAGAACAAACTCCAATCAACCTCATGAGCGACAACAGGGAATCCTACAATGAGCCCTTCACCACACAGGAATTAATATCGGCCATCAGGAGCAATAGAGTTACAACGCCCGGACCAGACAACATCAGGAACCTCATGATCAAGAACATGCCGGACAACGCTCAACACTACTTACTGAAGGTATACAACCTGCTGTGGGTTAAAGAATCTGTCTTTCAACCTTGGAAAGAAGCGATTGTAATCCCAATCTCAAAACCTGGCAAGGACCACAGCAACCCGATTAACTACCGACCCATTTCATTGTCCAGTTGTCTATGTAAAACCTATGAAAAAATGATAAATAGAAGACGAATGGAATATCTCGGGAATAATAAAATATTAACTAACATTCAGTGTGGCTTCAGGAAAAATCGAGCGATGATAGATCATCTCGTGAGGTTTTATACACACATAAGGAAGGCGTTGGCCTGTGATAAAACTGTTATGGCGGTATTTTTTGATCTGGAGAAGGCATATGACACAACTTGGCGCTACGGAATAATACGAGATCTTGCGACTGCAGGCTTGAAGGGAAGATTACCGAAATTTGTGGGAGAATTACTGAAGAACCGGACATTTCGGGTGAGAGTGGAAGACGTAACGTCCTCTTCAACTGAGCTTGCTACAGGAACAGCGCAGGGTGGTACATTGAGTGTGACTCTTTTCGCTATAAAAAAAAATTCATTGGCTGAGGAAATCCCGGAGGACATTTTCAGTTCCTTGTTTGTGGACGACCTTCTCAATGCGTACACAGACTACGACAGCATCAAAGTTCAACGAACCTTGCAGTCAGCAATAGACCGAGTTACTCATTGGGCCAGGTACAACGGGTTCAGATTTTCGCCTACAAAGACTACAGCAATGCAGTTCTACAGAAAAAAGGAACCTATTCTGATTCCAACGTTAAAATTGAGGGACAACACTATTCCCATGGTTGAAAGCACCAAATTTCTTGGACTCCATTGCGACCAGAAACTCGACTGTATCACGCATATTCACAAGGTTAAAGCCAAATGAAGTAAGGATTTAAATTTAATGAAATCAGTCTCTTCCTACACATGGGCGCAGATCAGGAATCCTGATGCGGTTGTGATCGATCGTTCATCCGCTCCAAGATCGACTATGGCTGTATAGTATATGGCTCTGCGAGTGAAACGGCGTTGTGAGAACTGGATGTTGTGGTGAATGAGGCGATGCGGATAAGCACGGGGGCGTTCAAGACGACACCGATAGCAGACTTGCATGTCATCTGCAATGAGCCTAGTTTAAAACTGCGAAGAAAAGACCTGCTGCTGAGATATTACTTTAAACTCAAATGCCATTTCCTAAATCCAGCATATAGTTGCATCAATAACTCAAACCTGGAGTTAGTTCTTACCAGCCATAAATGTCTTTCAGAACCGATTATCCAGAGACTTTGCCAGATCATCACCGAGTACAATATTCCAACACAACCAGTACAACCATCCTTCACATCTAAGTACTTTTCATGGAAGCTACAGAGGCCTAAAATGGAGCAGCATATGACAAACTGGAAGGAAACGGAAATGATGTCATCTGTAATGAAGCACATCCATCAAGAAAATATCAGTATATATTACAACTGTAAGATCATTTACACAGATGGCTCCAAGTCTCTGACAGGAGTTGGAGCAGCAGCAGTAATAGGAACTCTCATCAAAACGATCTCTTTACCAGTTGTTGCAAGCATCATGACAGCAGAGCTATACGCGATCAGGCTCGCTATAAACATTATAAAAGAAACACACTCTCGCAACTGTGTGATATGCAGCAACTCCATGACCTTTATACAAGCAATCGACCACTACACAGAAAACAATGAACTTATAAGGAAGAGAATGCTAGAGAGACGTCAAATCATAGAAGAGGGCAAAAACATCACGATCAGCTGGGGTCCCAGCGCATGTGGGTGTCACCGAGAATGAGCGGGCAGACCAGGCTGCAAGGGCAGCAGCATTGAGACCAGTCGCATTTGTATTGATTCCGTATCGAGTAGTGATGTACCGATGTATCGGTATCGGTATCGGCAAGTATCGGTCATTTTACTGGTATCGGTATCGGAAAATTCGGCCGATACTTTACCGAAACTTTTCAATAATACCGTATTTTATCATGAAAATGAAAGTCATAAATCGTGAAAGTAAAAGTATCTAACCTAATAATACCCGTTGTGTGTTTATTTATCTATTTATTTATGTATTCGTTTGGTGTCCGCTTCTTAGAAACATAGGATGCCTGAGTGTGCGGCATCATGGATACCGAATATCTCAATGTAACATTGAAGGATGGCCCTTACGTGCATTGATATGTTTGATATTTTATCAGGATAGCTTCAGTTAGGATAGGTTAGGACAGGACAGGAAAGGTTGAGTAATGTTGACGGAATTTTTTCACGAGTCCACCTAGCTTAACGATGACATAGTCCATAGAATTACCACGGGTCCTGCTACTCCATAAAATACCCTTGGTTTATTTGTTTGGAGTCCGCTTCTTCCATTTTTCTGTCACGCTCATAAATGTAGCCATAACGACCGTATCTGTGACACGAGTTTCACCAGTGCGCAACTACAATAATATTTTTTATCACGGTTACTGTTACGAACTTACGATAAATATACTTGTTAGTCATCCACGTCTGGAAAATTTGTTCAAAAAAGGTATTGAATCCCGTCATTTTTGAGGGCCGTGCACACTAGTAATCAACTAAAGAGCCTATTCAGCCTAGTAAATTAGTTAGCTAACTGTGGAATTATAGCGTTTAATAAAGCCCGCTAACTGAATTTACTACTTTTAACTCCCGATGAGTCACCTACGGTCAGTGAGTGAAAGCTATGTAGCATGAATAGCGAAACACAGTAAAAACACAGCAGCTACATCAAATTATTATACTTTTACAACTAAAATTTATATAGTTTGACCTAATTTTCATTTCTTAACGTATGTGATAGGCTAAAAAAAATCAAACCAAATAAATAAAGTTGAAGGCGCATTTTTAAGTTTTTGTAAATTTAATATAGTAGAAGCTGAAAATTTTTTTTTTATTTCAGCATGTAAATCGCCGTACATTACGAATCTTGCATTTTTCTTCTATTTTAAGATGTTTGAAAAATTCACGAACAATCTTATAGTTGGTTGCGTATTTGCAGATCTTTTCGGTTTTGGGGCCTATCGAATTTTAATGTTTTCTTTTCGCCAAACTATGTATTTTGGTGTGAAAAACACGAAAATGATGACCATTTTGCGGAGAAATTATTCATTAAGTTCTACCAACCTAACTAAGGGTATAATTTCAAACACCTCCCTGTTAATCAGGGTGAAAACTTGGTGGACCGTACAACAGGTGCGCACACTCAAATGATTGAGAGTGCATAGCATAGTCTAAAAATAAAAAAAACGTCAGGGAAGCACTCACCGACAAATGATGTACTCGTCTCTGTGTGAATTTGCGTGGCAAAAACGTACCGAGAAACCGCAGTGTTTTCACAAAATATTAATGGATATAAGCTAATTTCAGACCTAATAAATAATTTCTCCACAAAATGGTCATCATTTTTTGTGTTTTTCACACCAAAATACATAGTTTGGCGAAAAAAAATATTAAAATTCGATAGGCCCCCAAACCGAAAAGAGCCGTGTTTGCTTCTGTACACTGTGTGTGTTAGTACATACGAGTACGCATACTACTTGCGTTCACGCTGCTATTTCTGAGACTAAATGCTACATTATATTACTAGTTTACGCCTGTAAATGGAGAAAAATATTTTGAATTAATTTAGTGGGATAATAACCTCAGTTGGTAAATATAGATTGCTAAACAGTGAATACTTGTTTGTTCATACATGCTGAAATAGGTATCATACGAAATAAAGCGGAAAGATGACGCAATCGAAAAAATTTAGGCGGGAAACGAATCAAACGTTATAGTTAACATAGCAAGAGCAGTTTTATCATTCCTAATCGAAAACTTTATTTTTAATATTGTTATATTATTAGTAAATAATTAGTAAATAATTTTATTATAACACCCATGTAGGGCTTATAATGGTTTAATTTTAATATAATTGTAAAAGTATCGGTGTCGGTAGTAGTATCGGTCAAAGTATCGGTATTTCCAAGTATCGGAGTATCGGTATCGGCCAAAAAATGGGTATCGGTATCAGCCAAAAAAATGGTATCGGTACATCACTGGTATCGAGATTGGTTCCCTGTAATAAGGAAGAGATCGTACGAGATCTGGAATAATGAATGGCAAGAGGCGTGTAGAATCTTCAGAGCAATAAAAACATGTCCCGGAAGATGGAAGACGAGGGGCTGTAAGTTAAACCGCCAAGAAGAAGTTGCCATCAACATGCTGCGACTGAACCACACGGCACTAACCCACAGCTACCTCTTGGACCTGGAAGCTCTTGGACAGAGGCCTGTGTGCGGATGGTGGGGAGTAGCAGTCCTGACAGTAAAGCATCTTTTGGTGGAGTGTGCTGCGCTACAGCAAACAAGAGTCAGAGTACTTCGACCAGTCACTGGAGGAAGCGTCAGTGTGGCTAAGCTGTTATTTGACGGTGGACTTATTCACAAAGTGCTGGAATATGTGAAAGAAGTAAATGTATTTGGCAATTTATAAGAACAAATGGAAAAGAGCGGAGTTAACCCTATTGTACTGAACGGTTATTTGTAAGGTGACTAGCTAAAACTTATGAGACGGAAGTAGATGTGTACTGCTGACAGTATAAAAGTTGAATGGCCGAGCGTACTGTGCTGCTGTCCGCGACGTTCGGTTGAGGGGGGTTCCAGCATGGGTAAGACGCTTGGCCGAAGAGAGGGTGGGTAGCTGGAGCCTACACTGTGGGGTCCCAACTACTGCCTCTCACAAAACATTAGATGATATTACTGTGTCAAATCTCATCGCTATGATAAATGGCTTTTTTGTATATAAAGCGTCCCTGTCTCGTGAGGTGAACAATTCTTGGTCTTAAAAGTGAGTCGCTTTTGAACAACTGTGGTGGTCGAATAATGATCTGTGGCCGGGTACGCTGTGTTGGTACCTCGGGCGGTTTCAGCGCGGGTAAGGCGTCCGGCCATAAGTGGGTGGGCAGCTGAAACCATTACGGGGTTCGGCTGCCCAGTGCGTTCGAATGTACTGTAGTATGTACAAAGTGTAACGCGGAGACAATTGAAATCTTGATTTGTAATTAAAATCTTGGTGGTCAGATGATGTTGAAGGTCAAATAATGTTGATGCACATCTCATGTGGATAATTGGAAAAGTCTGATGGTTTTTAAATTATGTGAACTTCGGTGCAATGTAGTCTGAGTAACTGACTTGCTAGCAAACTTATGTTGCGAATGGTTTTGTTGATCTGAATGAGCGGATGATAAATTTATGTAGGTAAATGCATGTGTATTGGAAGCAGTAGAAAGAAAATGCTACTGAGAAGTTTAGCAAAAGTATCATCTCGTAACTAGGAAAAGCATCTTTGGGAGAAATACCAAAGCGACAACTAAATAGTCTCTGACCGAAGTTGTCGTTAACCGAGTTTATTATATTACATCTAACATCGATTTATTGTCAATGTGTGGGCTGGTATTGTCAGTGATTATCTTATTGGGCATACTTGTTGCCTACTCCTGCAAAGGAATCAGTTTGTCACCTTTCTAAAACAAATTGCATGAACTGTTGGAGGTTGTGATTCGAGGTATTCTCCATTTAATGTGGTTTCAGCATGACGGAGCTCAGGCCCGGAGCTTAGGCCTCTCCAATATTTGAGTGGCATGGCCTCCAAGATCTTCTAACACAAGTCCTTTAGGTTTCTTTCTCTGGAGCTACTTGAAATCATTGATTTACGAAACCCCGGTTGAGGCCGAGATGGATCTTGATGCTAGAATGCGGTTGCAGCAGGTAACATTGCAGAAGGACCAAAACTTATGTTTTGTGTCCAGCAATCTCTTTGGTAGAGGCAACAGACTGGCGTCGACGTTCGGGACAGACATTTCTAAAGGTTGTTGTAAAGTCTGTTTGATAAAACATGTGTGTCTCTGATATGAATGTTTTTCAGTAATGACATTTCTCGAATACGTGAATATTATCTTCTGGGTTCATCAAGGTTAAATTTAAAACAAAAGTGTCTTGAATACCAATGGTTTTTGAAGTATTTGGTATCCGTAAAAGCGTTTACTTAGCGTGTCTTTGCCTACTGTCGAAGTTTGTACCTCCGGTTTTAACGCTCTGTATTAGTAATTAACAACGTGAAAACCGAATACACATGAAATTCTATATTCTGAAAGCTTTGGAGAAAGTTTTAATTGAGAAAGACGAAAACTAATGAAAACTAGTAATTTTATGAGACACAAACGTTTTGCAATTGTACACATCAGCGTAGAAGTGAAAATGGTAGGATTCAGGAAATTTTACGTGTTCCCTTTACCACGTTTACTGGTATCTAACTGAACTGATTATTGTTGTGATAAGGGGAACATTAGAAGAAAATAGACAAGGATTTGATTGTATGGTACCTTCATTAATTTGGCTGTACCCAGCTGACCCGTAGCTTCCCGAGGTGATACCGTTGGTATAGCCACCTGCGTTAGTGTACAATTTACATTGTAATTGAGTGTATTGTTTATAAATTTTTCCAATCAACTAGTTCTTCTGGCTAGAACCAACGCGGGCAGTGCCCTCTACCATCAGGGTCTTTTTCCTTATTTTTGTATTAGTGTTAAGAAATGTATAACAATATAGGGTGATTTTCCCTAAGTTTTGTGTGTGGGCCCTTGCCCGGCAAGGACCCCCCTCCCACCTCCCTGTTTGTGAAACTAAATCATGGAACCTACGCAACCTATGGAGACATCAGAAGTGGGACCTCCGAGAGCACCCGTAATCGGAGGAGCCCAACCGAAGAGAAGGCAAAAGTTCATCCCATTTCAACTAACCGAAGAAAAGTACTTCCCGAAGTATTTCTCGATCGTTTTTGACAAAGGAAAGAAGAAGACTCAACCTCTTCAAAATAATGAAAGAGATTGTGCACTGAGTGGACTAAAGCCAAAGAGACTATTTAGCATGAACAGGGAAATGATGGTGGGGGAGGTGCAGAGTGAGTGACAGGCCGGGAATATGGTGAGTCTCGGGCAGATTGGAGATGTACCGTGCCGGACGGAAGAGTATGACCGCTTCAATCACTCAGTTGGACTAGTCTACATAAATGACTTTGACATCGCTGACGTAGATGAATTCAACGCTGGACTCCAGAAGGAATATGATGTAGAAAATGTTACCAGAGCTACTTTCATTACGCCACGATACCCCGAGACGCAGGCTCTCCTTGTAACATTAAGACAACAATACGTGCCCTAAAACATTATATCCTGGAGAGAGACAAGAAACGAGAGTGTACCCGTTCAACAGTAAACCGATGATGGGCCACAACTGTCAAATGTACGGACACACCGCAAAGAGATGTCTCAGCAACATAGCGATTTGCAGGAGGTGTGCAGGAATCGGCCACTCTACTCGCGACTGCGACTCTGATCATAGAATGCCACCATTGCGGAGGTGCCCACGCAGCGGAAAGCAGCCTGTGTAAGAGAGAGATGGATGAGAGAAGCGTGTTAGAAATAATGCCAAGAGAGAAAGTAACATTACGAAGAGCTGAGCAAATCAACGAGGGAATGGCAGAAACTTCATGCACAATGCCAACCACCAAGTACATCACGCACTTCGACTGCAAAGTGAGAGCATCCGACAGGCGGAAAATGTCCCCATGGCTCCTAGAAAAGTGCATAGTAAATCATCTTGGAGGTAAACCTAAAACCATAAGAGCAAGTAGTAAAACAGTATTCACTGTGGAAGTCCGCGATGCAGAACAAAGCCAAAAAATGAAACAACTGAAACAACTAAATCTATTGCCCGTAACTGTAGAGGAGAACCTCAGCATTGGCATTCACAAAGGCCTCATATATATCTACGAATACGATATGAACAACTTTGAGCAGTTCAAGAGCGGCCTACTTGAAAAATGTGGAGTTCAAGATGCTATACAAGCAACTTGGATAAAACCCAATAATATGCAGGCTAAACCCTTGCCATTGTCATTCAGAGAGTCACCCATACCAGAGTTCATTGATATACCCGGAGAGCAAGCTAAAACTAGAGTCTATGAGATCAAACCAAAACCGATGATGTGCAAGAAATGTCTGGAATACGGCCATGGTATTAAATACTGCCAAGGTGAAGAAACTTGATCAAAGTGTAGTTTGGCAGGGCACGGGATGGACAACTGTAACTCCGAAGAAACCAAGTGCTACCACTGTGGTGATGATCATATGGCGGGAGCTAAGGCTTGCCAGCGGAGGAAGGTGGAGGAAGAGATTCTGATCATACAAAGTAGAGAAAAAGTCTCCAAAGGACAAGCTAAACTTATATTCAACCGTCTACATCCAAATTTCACAATGAACTATGCCAAGGCTGTTACAAAAGACAAAACTTTGGATGCCACAGGAACACCGAATACAAAAAAGCGACATCGCTCTGGAGAAGTGACCGAAACCAAAAATAAACAAAAAGCAAAAAATCCTAAAGATGATGTGGCAGGCGGAAGCAGTGGACGGCCGGTTGCTGATGGGAGGGTGTGCGCTGGGACTGAAATTGTGTGCGAAAGTCCCACCACAGGAAGAATATACACCACCACAGTTGACCTCCATCTGGATACGACATCCTCAGAGAGGGAAAAGGTAAATCGAAAGAAAGAAAATAGCAAAAATCCCAGGCATAAGGAGAAAACGGAAAGAAGTGTTCCAGAAGAAGATAGACATGTATGAGGAAGAGTTAAGAAAATCTAACTTACTGGAGAGGAATAAAGCTCGATTAAAATTACGTGGCACTTCTGGAGAAGACCGCAGACAGAGATCTCCACGAAGAGGACAGGCTGGGAATAGCAATGATCAGCAAAGACCAGGAGGTGGCAGGAGGAAGTGGCGATGAGCGCTGGTGCAGGAAGGGAAATCTTTCTACAATGGAATCTCCAATTAATGAACTCATCGAAGGAAGATCTAATCAACTTGATAGACACCTACAAACCGGCTGTTGTGGCAGTCCAAGAAACTTTTTATGGTAATGATTTTATATCACCAATAGCTGGATACAATGGGTTGTGCAAACAAGGTCATTTCAACAACAGATATGGAGGAGTAGCACTATACATTCACTCTTCAATACCAACCCAAAAAGTTGAAAATCAGTCATCGCTTCAAATCACAGGAGCAAGAATACATCTAAATCGCTATAAAATAATCACTATAGCATCTACCTCCTGGAGCTAATGTCGACTTTGAAGAGCTATCCAACGTGCTGAACGACTTGCCTCAGCCGATCGTCGGGATGGGAGACTTCAACGCTCACCACACCGATTGGGCAACAGAATAACAGACCGCCGAGGCCGCATGGTACAAAACCTCCTCACCCAAAATAATCTGAGTCATGAATGATAGCTCAGCCACGCACATATCTGGCACAGTGATCGATCTCACGCTGGCTTCTCCCGATATAACTCCTGACTTGGACTTCGTGGTGCTCTCTTCTGTATTAAGTAGCGATCACTACCCGATAACTCTGACAGTGACTACACAGCGGGGTAACGGAAGAAATGAAACTGAGGGATGGAACTATAAAAAAAGCAATTGGAAGGAATACCGCAATGATATCACGTGGAGACACATTCTTGAGCAGGAACTACCAGAGAGTCCCGAAAGGGCAATTGAAGAACTGTACAAACTGTTCCGATGCCCTGTGGAAAAGTGGGTTCCTAAATATAAGATCCGACGCCACTTCGCAAAGCCTTGGTGGACACCTGAGTGTAAAAGTGTGGGGCGAAAGCGTGAGAAGCTCTACAGAGACTTCAAACGTACTGGGACGTTGGAAGACAAGGTCAAATGGAAAAGGGCAAGAGCCGTGGCAGCGCGTACCTTCAGAGAGGCGAAGCTGGACAGCTGGCGCGAATATGTGTCATCGCTGAACATAACCACACCTAGTAGTTGTATTTGGGAGCGAATAAATAGAATCCGTGGCAGAGCAAAAAGAAAAATAACAATATTGAAAGAAGGAAACGTCATCTTCTCAACAACCACAGATTTAGCAGAAAAACTATTAGAAACCTTTGCTCATACTTCCAGCGACGAGAATTACTCCAGTGAGTTACGCCAGTACAGACAACACATTGAACAGATACCAGTTGACTTTGCGATCAATAACGACGAACCGTACAACATCCCGTTCACCAACTTTGAACTAACATCAGCGATCAAGAGTAGTAAAATTACCACCCCAGGACCAGATGATATCAGCTATCTTATGATGAAAAATATGCCAGAAAATGCTCACCAATACTTGTTGAAAATCAACAATAAAATATGGATGGAGGAATACATCTATCCTCCATGGAAGGACGCCGTCATACTACCTATCCCCAAGCCAGGCAAAGATCACACAGACCCAAGAAACTACAGGCCAATTTCACTGACGAGTTGTCTGTGCAAGACTTAAGAAAAAATGATAAACCGAAGAGTGACAGAATATCTTGAAAATAACAAAATATTTGCGGACGTACAGTGTGGATTCCGAAAACATCGTGCACCAATAGACCACCTAGTTAGATTTGACACATACGTACGAAAGTCACTCGCCGCCGGAAAGTACGTAATGGCAGTCTTCTTCGATCTGGAAAAAGCTTTTGATATGACTTGGCGCCATGATATATTGAGGGACCTAGAAACAGCAGGCTTGAAGGGAAGGCTGCCAAACTTCATTGGGAAATTCCTAAGAAATCGCACTTTCCAAGTAAGAGTAGGACACCTATCATCACGAAAGGAACTGGCTAACGGCACACCGCAAGGTAGCACATTAAGTGTCACCCTCTTTGCCTTGAAAATTAATTCATTGGCGAGAGAAATTCCTGAGGAAGTATTTAGCTCACTATTCGTGGACGACCTACTCACAGCATTTGTTGACTATAGTAGGCATAAAGTGCAAAAAACTCTGCAAGCGTCTATCAACCAAGTTACGGAATGGGCAAGATATAACGGCTTCAGATTTTCAACAACCAAAACAACAGCAATGCAATTTTACAAAGGAATTGAACCAATAAATCCCAGGGGGGCAATGTGAGGGCCCGAGCTAAAGGTTAGGTAGGCTTTCTTTGTGTTAAAATAACATAGGTTTTAGTTTTGTTATGGACCACCTTTTTTTTCGGTTCACTGCTGTCCTGTTTTTTCAACACCTACTACTTTCTTCTTCAACTTTGATCTTGTTTCATGAACTTCTTTCTCATCTTACTGTTTCTATGCCCTTTCTGCATAGATTCCACGTTCCCTCAACTCCATACTAAATGGTGCCTTCTTTCTTTCTCTCTTTGGATCTCATTTGTTGAGGATAGGGAGGCTTAAACTAACTAATAATCTAATCTTGAACCAATAAAAGTCCCAACTTTACAACTGGAAGGACATGTCTTACCAAACGCGGAGAATACCAAATTTCTTATACTCGAATGGGACAGGAAATTGAACTGGGTCTCACACATTCAAAAAACAAAGGTAAAATGTAACAAGGATCTTAACCTGAGGAAATCTGTATCCTCCTTTATGTGGAGAGCAGATCAAGAGATACTAATGAGATAATACAGATATCCCTGGTCCACCCGAAAATAGATTATGGGTGTATAATTTACGGATCAGCTAGTGCATCAGCACTAAAGGAGCTTGACGTCATCACGAATGAGGCGATGCGTATCAGTACTGGAGCTTACAAGACTACTCCAGCGCAGAACCTGAACATCCTCACTAATGAACCAAAACTAGAACTCAGAAGGAAAGAACTACTCCTGCGATACTACTTCAAGCTTAAATGTCACTTCCTAAACCCTGCAGATCGTTGTGTTCACAACACAAACCTGGAATTATTCTTCAGCAGCCGTGAGAGACTCTCGAAATCAGTTGTCGTGAAACTCCGTGGAGTTTCAAATGATTACAATATTCCAACTCGACCAGTCCAGCCGTATTTCACTCCTACAACATATACATGGATCTTAAAACGCCCGAACATTGAGGAAAATATAACAAATCTAAGGAAAGAAGAGGTATCTCCAGCATTCATGAGGCATCTGCACAAAGAAACTGTAAGCATCTACAATGACTATATGCTGATATTCACTGATGGTTCAAAGTAACTGACGGGGGTTGGTGCAGCAGCAGTGGTGGGTAATATCATCAGAAGAATCTCACTACCGAGGGTTGCAAGTGTTATGACTGCGGGGCTTCATGCGATCAAACTGGCTGTCAGCATAATAAAAGAAACACAATTTGATCATTTTGTAATATTTAGCGATTCACTGAGCAGCATACAAGCTATCAACAACGATTCTGGAAACAATCAACTCCTAGATAGAATTATGTTGGATATGCGTCAACTGATTCAAGAAGGGAAAAGTAACACCATCAGCTGGGTGCCAGCCCACGTAGGCATTGGTGGGAATGAACATGCGGACCAAGCAGCTAGGGAAGCAGCAATGAGACCAGCTGAATTTGCCCTTATTCCATACAGATACTGGTTTCTCTTGATAAGAAGGAGGACATATGATATCTGGAATGATGAGTGGCAGCAGGAACAAAGTGGTCTCAGAGAGATGAAGAGCTCCCCCGGGAGGTGGAAATTACTCACGCACCAGCTTAACCGTCAAGAAGAGGTAGTAATCAATCGACTCCGATTAAAACACACTGCCCTGACCCACAACTATTTGCTGAACCCAGGTGCCCTAGGCCCGAGACCCATATGCGGATGGTGTGGAGACGCAGTACTGACGGTAAAACACATCATAGAAGTGTGCCCTGCATTACAGCAACCAAGAGGAAGAATCCTTTGCGGGGAAGTTGGCGGGAGCAGTGTTGGTGCCTTACTGAAAGATGGTGGTCCAGTACATAAAGTGCTGGAATATGTAAAAGTAATAAATGCTAATGCAAATAAGTGAATCCCACCGTTCGGTAGAGATGGTTTTCTGAAGATTGCTGTGAACACGAAATGACACATGTGTATCAGTTCAAGCCGTTTTCTGTAATGGGAAGCGCGTAGTGGGCTGAGGTGTACAACTTCGTTGCAATGGGGCGAAACGTGCCACAACGCTTTTGACGTCAACTACGCGAAAATCTACTCGGGAACTTAGAAAAGGAATCTTGAAGCTAAACAGCCGCAACTCAAAGTGATGAAGTGCAGATTGAAATGTCCATGTAAAGCGAGCGCTCAACTTCGATATGACAGCACTTCACCTGCTGTTAGAAAAGTGCAGTCTAATTTTTTGAAAATAACCTGAGGAATGAGTGCTTCAGCTTAGAATTTCTTTACTTTTGTAGTGAAGATGAGAAAACTGCAATATGGCCGGGCGCGGTGCGCTGGTACCTCGGTGGTTTCACCGTGGGTAAGGCGCCCGGCCATAAATGGGTGGGCAGCTGAAACCCCTAGGGGATTTGGCTGCCCAGTTCGCTGAAATGATCAGTGGCTTAGTGAGTGAATCATCATGATTGCAGTTGGGCCTTGTATATGATAATAAGGGATGATTTGGCTGATAGCTGTCCCTGTATCCATGGCGGCTGTCGCCATGTCGATCTTTTGACGGTCACCGCAGTAACAGCTGCTAAAAAATCTTTTGAGTTATTGTAGGGGTTGTTGGCGTAGAAGTCGTTTGTCGTGCGTCTTTCAGCGCTGTCGCTTTACTACAAGTGTTAGAAACCGCATTAGCAAATTACAATCACCTTGCGATCAGTCAGTGCAATGTAATCCTACCTACTTGCAAAACCTCGTCAATTAAGCTAGCTATAAAGGGAAAGTATGGACAGAATTCAAGACGACGACGTATATAATGCAATGATCTCCTAAAAATAAATAATCTTTTGTAACTTCGGCACATTGCCAAAGTCACAGCTAAATAGTCTTGGACCGAAGCTGTCGTTAAATGAGTTTACTTACTTACTTCACCTAAATTTCAAGGGTATTGCGAAATGAACGGAATTTTAAAATAGTTCATAATGTATTGAGAAAGCACCAAGTAAAAACTTCAAAATAGGACATTCCACAGTTCCCATTAAGACGTTTTACTAGTGTCGAACTGTATCATCATTATTTGTCTATTGCGATAGGAAATGATATTGACAAGGATTTGGGAAGGATTACTTGCACGTAACAAGTTTTCCAGCTTCCCTCTACCTTCCCGAAGTGGTAGCGTATGTGTGCCCACCTGTTAGCAACTAGTTAAACAGTAATGTAAACTCAATTTTTCATAAGGTTGAGGTTATTCATTAAATTATCTCAAGTGGGTAGAACCAACATGTGGGCGCCCACTAAAATCTTGACTTATATTTAAAGTTCTGCAACTACGGAACTGCAGTTATTGGAATATCACCTGTTGGAGTATTGTTCTGTGTTAAAAGTAAGACTTCCCTCACCAGGTTTCAACTATTAGGTAATATTTAGGTTTATGGGCACAAACGCTCCCAGGAGAAAGATGTGATGTCCCGAGATGAGTTAGGTTTTCTTTCTTTTTGTCGAAATTTAATAAAGTTTTTCTAAGACCATAGAATAGGCTTTAGGCTTAGATTAATAAGCTTTTTTATCCTATGCTAAAGGAGCTGGTGCTCCCTGTAGAGATACTGTTCAGTTACCTCAGCTATTGGTAGGCTTTTGGAACTTCTACCTTTCGTGCCCACTCAGCTTCTTTTTTGGTTTCTTCTCTTATTCGTAATCTCTTCTTTGTTTTTTCTTCCTTTTATTTCACAACTGACTGATTCTATGCGTAGGGTATTATGTGTGGGAACAATCCTTCTGCATAAATTCACCGTTTTCTACTGTCTTAACTAAAGAGTCCCTACTCTTCGCTATTTTGAGATCGTTGTTGTGGTTAGCGAGTCATAAGATGATATAATAAACGGAAATAATTCTGTTTTTTATTGAGCGCTAAATACTTTTTTTTAACTTTTATTTTGTTTCGTTTACATTTTTCAACCGTGTTAGTTTTGTGCGCAAAAGGGTGAGGACACATCTTGTTCATTTCCTAGTAAGTGTCTTGTGTATAAATTCCTAGTTCCCTTGATTTCATTCGAAATGTTGCCTTCCTCCTTTAAATCTTGAGAACATCTTTGTTGTGGTAAGGGAAGCTTAAACTTGCTCACGATCTGCAATCAATTAATCTATTAATATTCAAAATCAGTGCTGAAAGTTTGTTATCGTACGAGTGCTGAAAAATGCTTAAAAACAGGGAATTTAAATCAAAGCATAAATTATTTTATCAAAATTTTTAGTTTGTGAAATAACAGCCACCCAGTCTCAATTTTTCGCTGAAACGTCTTTGGTTTTAGCCACCTAAGATCAGTTTCTGTGTTGGGGGTTAAAACACACAGGGTGGTTGCTAAAAATGTATAGCTTTTAAAATTCCGATCACTTTGAAATATATGAAATAAAAGACCATTAAATAAAACGCCCGAAAGGACAGAATTCAATGTTTTCTTGCGTATCTGGTATATCCTCCAAATAAGCATGAACATCAAGGGTGCAGGAGAGAACATTGTAATCATCAAACATGGCACAACAGACTCTTCAAAAACACAAATTCATCATCGAAGAAATGACGAAAATGGGATCCATCGTCGGGACTCAGAGGAAATTCTTATTGGAATACCAATCCAAACCTACCAAAATAACAATTCAAACAAACTTCCAAAAGTGGCAATCCCTGTTTATTGTGAGAAACATTAATAAAGAAAGATCTGGAAGAAAAATTTCTGAACGCAAGCGGAAAATGCTGAAAGATTGAGAACTCTACTCCATGATGAAGAAACGAATTTGACTCGGAAATAAACGCTACAAACTGGAATTAACAGAAACACTGTGATGACTATCTTGAACAAAGATCTGCTCCTAAAATCCTACAAACCGAAAATAAACCAGTCAATATCAATCAGTGATTAAGTCAAATGATGGAATTTCGCAAAAAAATCAAAGATATGGAGTCCAACCAAAACATCAAATTTCATCAGATTATTTTTAGCGATGAATCCCACATTTATTTGAATGAAACTCCAAATAATCAAAACTATCAAAAATTGTCGAAAACAAGACCAGACTTTAATATGGAAGCCATTACATTCCACAAAAGTGATGGTTTGTGTGGCATGAGTTCCACAAAAATTTATGGCTCATTCTTTTTTGACGATGCAACGCTGGAACAGTGTCCAGCAGAAGACATCTCGAGATGTTGGCAGAAATTTTTGAAGATGAAGATAAAGAAGAACTGTGGTTCAGCAGAATGGAGCTTCACCGCTCACATTGGGTTCATCAATGGAGTGGCTAAATCAGCAATTTCCCAACGTTAATTTTGCACAAGAGTCTGTTTCCCTGGCCGGCATGATTACCAGACCTTTCCTCGTTAGATTACTTCCTTTGCAGTCATATCAAAGGCTACGTATTGAGTTCAAATCCAGCAACTTGGGAAGACCTCAAGAGAGTATTTCTGGAAGTGGTAAGCATAATCAGCAGCGAGGTTCTGGAGAGCGTCATCCAATATTTCCCCGGGCGCATCGAGAAATGTGTCGCAGCTCATGGCGGGCATTTTAAATCGAGGGTCCAGCAAAGTAAAATAAAAATGAAAAATTGACTCACCTCCTTTCCAAAAATACCCAGTTTTATTTCCCTATCCTGTCTGTGAAAACGGTTATAGCATTATAAAAGGTAAACATTTTTGGCAAGCGCCTTAGAGATACTGTGGCAAAATAAGTTGAACTGCGTATTAGAAAGGAACGTGGTGCATTGAATGCATTTGTAGCTACTGAACTGCAGCTATTAGAACATAGCATTTATTGTCAAGTGCAATTTTTCCAGCGACTGGAATTGCTCGCGCGGTGCAGCCTCCCCGCGCCGTGCTGTACTCCTCCAACTCGCCCCTGAGCGGCGCAGACGAAGGCGCAGCGCCCGTGTCAGGAGGGGGCGCGGCGCAAGTGGTGCAGCTGTCGCCTCGTGTCAATGTGTCGGCCACGGGCACTGGCAAAGTCATCACCAGTAATCAGGGCGGCAAGTTTACTTTTCAAGTGAGTACCACTTCTCCTTCACACAACCACAGTAATTCTAATGAGGCTACCGCCAACCAGCAACACCTATCTTCTCGTAAGCCCCTTCTACTGCCTGCCCGTTCTTCCAATAGTAGTACAGCATCTCGAGCACCATCTACAAACAGCAGCAGTAGTCCTTGCATTGTGCCGAATAGCAGCTCCGCAAGTCGTGCTGCCCCGCCCCCTCTCCCGCCCAATAAGCCCCTGCTATCTAAAAGTGACTCTCCTATCAGCGTGGAGGTGAAGCCCCACAAGTTGGGGCCCCAGACGCTCAAGTTCGGCATTACGATCAGCAAGTCGACTGGCGTGGGGGTGGCCGACAATGCAACTGCGGCGGGGCTGTCGAGGAGGGAGGCCGCTCAGGTGAGTGTCTTGCCCTCGCTCGCTGCGGGCTGCGAAGGAAGCCCTCCCCTTCTCTTACCTCACCCAAGTGTTACACTCTAACTTTAGCCTCACCTCGCCAGTCGCAGTTTTGATTGCACTAATATTACCACAGTCAAATCAATGAATGTTCTCTCATGCTTCGGTACCTGTGAAGGAAATATCTTTGCCTCGTTTCGCAAATTTTCTGCCTTCAGCTATTGACTCAATTTTTTATGTTTGCTTCCGCAATTAATGCACACCATTTAGCAGTATATTTTACCTTGCTTTACGTAGTTTTGTCTCCCGCTTCTATTTGTGCGTGATTTTTTCGAAGTTGAGTACCTTGGTTTTCAATTGGTACAGCCCATTCGAGATTGCTGTGATTTGTTTTATTAGTACCACTGAGCTGCAATGAGGTATGTAGGACTCAAGTGCTTCCTTATGTCTTTTGCAGCTGAAAATCTCTATATAGCTAAACTTGTGGACCTCTTTGACTTGCAAGTTGACAGCACATGCAGTGTATGTTTCAGTACCTCAGAAATAACTGACATAGATTTGATCAGAATTATGAGACCTTTTGGGTAGCAGTTCTGCGAGTACATCGGCCGCAATTTTTTACTGCAGCTGCTCAACGTTTAGGTTATCAAGCCCATTTGCAAGATTCCAACCAAGCATGAAGGCTTGTTAACGAATTCTTCGCTTTTATCTTTGCGTTCCTTGAAGTGGACACTATATAATACGAAAGCCATGTCCACGGGCCCAGAAACTCGACATGACGTTATTCTCTCCATTACCATCTCCCATTTTGCGCTCGCTGTAGATTTCGACGCTTCAAGAGTCACTAAGCTAGAAAAGGCCTGAATATCTAGTGCCTTACACTATTTCTCATTGCCCCCCCATGGGTTTTATTCTCTAAATTCCTCATCTAAGTGAAGCTTCTGCAACAATGACGTGTAACTGTATACTGTCTTTTCCATGTTCCATAATTGCTTCAAATCTACGATCGGGCCATGTTCTATTAGCCCGTGCTTCATTTCTCCTTCTTAATACTCATACCGCGGTTTGCTTCTAATATGTATATAATAGTTCCCAGTTATTCCTGACTAAATTTATGTTCCTGTAACCTCTTAGCGCCCCACATTTGTTACAACTTCTACGTTTTTATTTACTGAAATCTCTTGTAACTCTCATCGGAAGAAAGTTGATCATAACTCATGAAACTAGTTTCTTTTGGAGTAATTTTAGGTAGTACAGATGGATCATCACGCTAATCTCTTCTAATTAGACTCATTCTAAGTACCATACGTACTTTAGCAAGTGTTCATCAGTGCAGTTATGCGCACCGTAGTGTCAACCATCTTCGAATGTCTTCAGTGTGGCGTGATTATTTGAAAGGTAGATGTAAGAAAATGAATTTTGCGAGTACGTGTGCTCTCAGCGGACTTGTGTCACCGGAAATACGTTGCTTGTATTTTGCTGAAGTGAGCATAGCTGCGTCATTTTTAAATTGAAATTTTTCGCTCTGTAGTTTTGTAATATATCAGTTCACTATTAAACCATGTAATTTTTCCAGTTGAAACAGGTGTTTAGCAACCAAACCCAATTGGGGGGATACAGTTAACAAATCAACAGGAATTCACGCTCCCTGGGAAAAAATGTTAGATCCCCAACTCAGGGTTAGGTAAACCTTCAGTGGAAACAGAATATTTTTTTTTGTCTGGAGCATCTTTTTTAGATTCCCCGTTTTTCAGCACCCACTACTTTCTTCTTCAACTTTCATCTGGTATGAACGTCCTTCTCAACTTACTGTTTCTCCACACAGGGGATCTCAAATGGGAACACACCTTGAACATAGATTCTCCATTTCAAGATCTTCAAGGTTGATAGTTCCTTTGTCCTTTCGTTGGATCGGTTAGTGAGGCTTAAATTAACTTATTACCTAATATTAGCTTCCAAATGTGCGATATATTTCCCTTGCATGAAGAAATCGTCAGTCTTGATTTAGTTTCAATAAATGCGTAGTAGAAGGATCTTGTTATTTAAATATTGTATGGACTACCGATGCACCGCATCACTACATTCAAAGATGGAGTAAAATTAAAAAAGGTTTGCAGTGAAAAGGTTTAGAGAACACATTTGTGTTTAGTCTATGGTGTCACATTATGTCGTTAATTTCATTTTCATGGTAAACTTTACCCATCTGTATTCAACTTCAATGTTCAATTTGTTCCATAATCTTGTGATTTGGTTTCTCCATTCACGGCTGCAGTGTATCAGTGCTGGGTCGAAGAAACCGTGCGCTTGGTAGCTTGTCACGGGGCCTAAATAAATTTTATCCTACAGCGAAATAGATCCCACAACATTAACATTCGTTTTTTATGATCCGTTTTGTTTGTTGTGCGTTCCAATAGGGAAGCTTGACTTTTCATCTCAACTAGTGTGTTCAGACTCGGCTCAGGCATCAGGTGTTCTTGAGCTATTTTCTAGACCTTGTTCTATTCAACAGGATTGAACACAATATGCAGTACTGTGTACTGTGCTGCGCCATGGAAATCTCATGTCTTGTGAACCGGTCATCGTTAAGTCATTTTATCTTTTCGCTCACCGGTGGCCAAATTTACATGGAATAACTACCGTTCTCGTGAGGTTGGGGATTTGTAAAGGTAAGGGATACTGCTTGAATGTCGCATTGAGTCTTTTTATAGTGGTCAATTTGGCCACAACAGTTAGAAAAATTGAATATCGCGCGACTACCATGGAATTTATTCTACAGGACGACGGGAGTCTAAGCCTTCATTCAGTGTTATATCTCTCCGCAAAACTTGGGTGTTAAAATAACCCTCCAGTATTATTCGGAGGTATTCAAATAGTCATCGACGTTGGGTCATGAAAGAATGTATAATTTACCATTCAGTAATTTATTTACGTGGTGAGGAATGACACCTGCGCATGCGGGAATATTGCGGCAGTCAGAATTTTCACGCATGCGCCAGTTGTCAGGCATTCCGCTCATGCTCGTTGGATTATCGTGTCTTTCCGCTACTGAATTCCGCTCTTAACCACGTGTACTGGTACTAAATTATTGACTTACAAAGCTTGGTGAATCCCCTCAGGGTGATACAACTATTGTATCTATGGGAATTAGCACTCCCAGGGGAAAATGTGTGAGGACCCGAGCTGAGATGAGAGTTGGGTAGGCCTTCTTTTTGTTGAAATAAAATATTTTTTGCTATGTTAAGGACCACATTTTTCGGTTCACTGCTGTCCTGTTTTTCATCACCTACTTTCTTCTTCAACTTACATATTGTTTCATGAACTTGTTTCTCAACGTATTGTTTCTATGCCCCTTCTGCATAGATTCCGCATTCCCTAATATCCATACTAAATGGTGCCTTCCTCTCTTCGATACATTGTTTTTTGTAGCGGTTAGGGAGGCTTAAACTGACCTATAATCTAATCTAATAATCTAAGACTTGGTGAAGGGAACGAAGTCGTCTGACAGGGATTGATACAGGACTACATGCTTATTAGCAGCAAGCATATAGCTGACCTGGTATCTTCTTGTGTTGGTAGCTTTGTAATACCCAATTGTTCTAATCTCCATCTTTCAGTTTACTTTCGAGGGTGATATCTTTGAATTTTTTTCAATTTCCCATTATTGGGCAGAACTGAGCCGGACGGCGGCCATAGCTACTTGAGCTTGGATCCCAATTTATATATTTTTTTTCTTTATTGCCTCTTACATTCAGAGGCCACCAAATTTTTCGAGAAATTAACCGAGTTACGTGATCTAAGTTATCCCAAATTGATTCATTACTTTGAATCGTAAAGTGAAACCTCAAACGGTTTTGACAATCACCAGCGAACGCCTCAAACCTCGCCCTTGAGGGTGAAAAAAGCCAGAATAATGCATACCAAAAAAAGAAATACACTACTAATGCGAATAGATTTCAACTAAACAGGTTTAAATATTGCTATCTATGTGGGTAGTTCTAGCCAAAAAAGCAGCAATATTATTTAGAAGAAAAATAAAAACAATGGAAAACTTGACCAAATGATCGAGACAACTTTATTACCAAGACAACCATGAACTGGACCAAATGAAACAACTAAATAAGGTGCGTAATAGACTCTCAGCCGAAGAGGCGTGAAAATGCAATGGACCAGCACTTGCTACTTTTTTCTTCAACATTTATCTTGTTTCATGAACTTTTTTCTTGGCTTACTGTTTTTATGTACCTTGTGCGTGGATTCCTTGTTTCCTTACCTCCATACTAAATGGTGCCTTCATCCTTCCTCTCTTTGAACATCTTTGTTGTGGTAAAGGGAGGCTACAACTTTCTTATAATCAATCAATCAATCAACATGACCCAATCTGACCGCAATACAAGACTTGATATCGTCGACGGTACTAATTGCCAATCCAGTGTCTGGCTAACCGGTAAAACTGGACTTCCCCGTACAACCCCTTTTTTTACTCACCTTCAATACAGGGTTGCGGAGTCGGAGGAATAAATTTGCGACTCCGACTCCGCCTTTTCAGAATTTTGCGACTCCGACTCCACCTTTCCAGAATTTTGCGACTCCGACTCCACCTTCACCTTTCCAGAATTTTGCAACTCCGACTCCACCTTCCCAGAATTTTGCGACTCCGACTCCACCTTCCCAGAATTTTGCGACTCCGACTCCACCTTCCCAGAATTTTGCGACTCCGACTCCACCTTCCCAGAATTTTGCGACTCCGACTCCACATTCCCAGAATTTTGCGACTCCGACTCCACCTTTCCAGAATTTTGCGACTTCGACTCCACCTTTCCAGAATTTTGCGACTTCGACTCCACCTTTCCAGAATTTTGCGACTCCAACTTCACCTATTCACAATTTATAAGATAAAGATTACTGCTTGCAGGTATTGCAACCTGTACACATGGTTATTATGATCTTTATTTACGAACGACTTTTAAATTGGCAATAGAATGTTGAAAATCAAGATTTACCAATTTATATCTACTAGTGTACATGATTCTTCAAAAATGACAGGATTCGATGGTTTTCTTAAAAAAGTCCCAGATGACAAACATAGATCCACTTTAATAGTACCCGCAATTGAAATTTTTTTTGTACTTGTGCACTGGTGAAACTCTTATCACTGATGCGGTCAATTAGCATCCTTACGAACGTCACAGACGTACACACCAACCAAGCAAGCAACAACTGTGTATTAAATTTCAAATTATTATTAGCAAAGAAGTTTTCAACAAACTTGTTATATCTTTTTTCCACGATAAGTTGCATTTTCTCAACAATAGATTCAATTTTCAAGTAAATTTTTTTATTTATAAACAAACGTGAGCAGATGTTATGTTTTTCCCATCATTTGAATGACATTTATGATACCATCCAATCAAGCTAATTCCGATTGTATTAATATAGTGGAAATTAAATACAAAAACATTTATTTATTTATAAATTGATGGAGACACCTAGCGTTTCAATATGTATATAGGTATATTTTTTTGTGCAGACAAATTTACACCATTGGTTGAAAACTGAAAATAAATCAAATTTCACGAATGATTAAATGCCCAAAACTCCTTATGTATAGAGTTGTGAGGACTTAAAGAAAATTTGAAACCTAGAGTATGATACCACATGCATGTATCATACAACTATTAATCTCATGGTAGCGCTACCTTTTTCACTTCAAGTTAATCCAAGTCAAATTCATTTTAATCCAAGTCAAATTCATTTTAATCCAAGTCAAATTCATTTTAATCCAAGTCAAGTTTGAATTAATCCAAGTCAAGTTCGAATTAATCCAAGTCAAGTTCGAATTAATCCAAGTCAAGTTCGAATTAATCCAAGTCAAGTTCGAATTAATCCAAGCCAAGTTTGAAATAATCCAAGTCAAGTTAAAATTATTCCCAGTCAAGTTAAATTTATTCCCAGTCAAGTTCAAATTATTCCCAGTCAAGTTCAAATTATTCCCAGTCAAGTTCAAATTATTCCCAGTCAAGTTCAAATTATTCTCGGTCAAGTTCAAATTATTCTCGGTCAAGTTCAAATTATTCTCGGTCAAGTTCATATTATTCTCGGTCAAGTTCAAATTATTCTCGGTCAAGTTCAAATTATTCTCGGTCAAGTTCAAATTATTCTCGGTCAAGTTCAAATTATTCTCGGTCAAGTTCAAATTATTCTCGGTCAAGTTCAAATTATCTCAGTCAAGTTCAATTTAATCCAAGTCAAATTCAAATTAATCCAACTTTAAGTTGAGTTAATAATTGACACAATCACTCATAAATTAGAGCGTTTTTTGCGTTAAATGCATTCTCTTTCGCCTGTATTACAATTTAAAGACAAGCTGTCGTAAAATTTGCTAAGTATCTAGCATCAGGAGGCAGAGTGTAATTCAGATCTTTGAGCAGCGTAAAAAAGACCAGTCAAATATATAATATAACCAGTTCACTTTGTATTGTACTACTCATTGAAGTGATTTTAAATTCTGCATTAATGTTAGTATGCATCCATTCAAATATTTATGTTCAAAATGTAATTTTATGTTACACATAGCAGTATCGGGGATGTTTCCACTCTCATTTAGAGATTTACATATTCGAAATTTCATTCGATCACATGTATGAAATTATATACATGCGAATACGTAAGAGACCTATTGGAAGTTGTGTAGATTTAATCTTTAGGAAAAATATACAAACGCGATTCACTGAGTACGTATGTACGATTCCGTTTGACTACAATTGATAGGAGTGCATTACACAGATACATTCCTGCATCAGCAGTAAAAATGTTGCTATCCCTTCAAATTAATAGGCCAAGACAAATATATCATCTCTTTCGATGAGATAAATTGAAACTTTTTACGAAAATCGTTTGGATTAGCGAAAAAGGACTTTGTTGCTATATTTCTTTATGGATTAAATCTACGTATCGTCCAATGATGATCTTATTTAGTAGCATGTATATACGATTTGATACATGTGGCAAAGTGAAATTTCAGGCATATAAATCTCTATTCAAATCGAAATAATTCCTTGATACTACTATGTATATGTGTAAAATAAAATTAGATTTTGAACATAAAAATTTGATTGGATGCAAACTGTCAGAAATGAATTTTAAAAGAACAAGGTGTCTACTAGGTAGTAAAGTAGTAAAAAGTAGTAAAATTTGGAAAGTAGTAAAAAGTAGTAAAATTTGCCTCAAGGTAGTAAAAAATTATGAAGTGGAATAATTCTCTGAAAATTTCAAGTAATGTTACAAATATATATATATATATATATAGAGTATAAAGATTCTTTAAAAATAAATTTCTCCCATAATCAGAAATTTGCCTCAGTTTAGGGGAAATATTCCTGTCAAGCGGGATGTAATTTTAGGATTGGAGGACACAAAATAGAAAAAAGTTTCAAAATTTTTGCAAACGCCTGTAAAAATAGATCACTTTTTCTTCTCACTCAGTTTGATCTGAAAGTTATCAAGTTGTTTTATGATGGAAGGTTCATAAATTGAGCCATTTTATTAACAAATTATTAAGAGAAAACCATAAAAAATGGCTTTTGCCTTGATGTGGTAATCGAGGTTTCATAAATTGTATTAAAATAAATTTAAAAAGAGTAATACCAGTGACAATGCATTGTTGAAAACACTTTTATTAGTGCGCACATACATTGAAATACAAGCTTAGGAACTTGTGATATCAGCGATTAGAATAAAAAGTGAAATAAGGATTTAAAAATTGTGCATTTATGACTATGAGGTCAACATTTAACGTCTTTTATTCTTACGTATCAAATATGCATTAAACGATCTCGGGGAAAAATGAAATAGCCTAGCTACATATTTTCTCAATGAAGTGGATCAAGTGACTGATTGAAATATGTTTGTCAAGTAAAATAATTTATATTTCATTGCAAAAAACGATTTTTTTAATGTCAAACATCTTGTGAACTTATTCTTTTAAATTTTATGAATAAACATTACACAACTAGCCAATATTTTCAAATAGGTAGTTGTACGTATCACTAAATAACTATTACATTGTGTTGGATTTTATCTTGTCCCGCCACCCGACCGTGCGGCGTAACTTTCCGAATTAACGGACACTGAAGACATAGACTTACCTAACATCCATAGTGGGGTCAGGGAACGCTGTAATTTAAGACAATTTTAATGACAAGCGTAACCAAGGAAAGAAGGCTCACCTGAAGATCTTCGAAGATAATATTCAGGCGAATACGTCTCCAATTAAGCCGGCTGTCAAGGACACTAAGTCCCGGAAGCAGGGGTCGGTTGAGGCCAGAACCCGCATAGCACACGTTAGATGCACTCGCGAAGACGACCAATCTGAATCTGAGGTTGCAACAGGCTGCGGCCACCTCCATAGTTTGCTCGAAACCGTTGCTGTGGCTTCGGACTCGAGCAAGAAGATGAGACGAACGATTTAGTTAAGTTCACTGATATTAGTCGCCAAGGAAGTGAAGCACCCCCGCCATTGCTTCGCTTTGTCATAAATTGCCAGCGTAATTGCCTTTTAGGCTTGGTTAAATTAATGGAAGCCTTTGTCCTTTATTGTGCAAGGTATTGGCTGTCTTGCACAGTACTTCAGCAACGAGCGATGGCTGGATTTGCGACAATCTCTAGTGGATACAGTTGCTCGTTTGAAATATAGCATAGTTCATAATTGTTCTTTTTGTGCACTTGATACCTGAAAATTAGAGTATTTAATTCACAAACGTAAGCACAGAAATAAAATTATTCTCAATTAAATGAGCAAGTCCTGAATCAAACTTATTACATTTCGATTCCTCCTAATGAATAATGTTTAATTCAAAGTCATATATTTGGCTTGTAAATTCTTGATTATCATAAACTTGATGTAACCTTCCAATTTCTATTCAAAGACAAATATTCTCACACTCCAAGTTGTTGTGGCAGGATAGAAACATTGCAATGACATCAAAGGAACTTTACAGTTCTTTTATATCTAGAAAGTGTTTTTTTGGACCTGAGCTTGATTGTGAGCAATATTATCTTCCTTTGAAAAGACTGGAGTTTATTCTGTCCACTTTGATGTGGGGAAATAACTATTTACTGTAACTATATATGTTTTTTTTCTGAAAAAATTACCTCTTCGTAAAGCTGAAAGTTTTCTCTTACTAATGACGTTAATTTATGTCCAAATACTGAAAGAATTATGCTATGAAATTATGTTTTAAAACAATGTGTAATCATTTGAACGAGAATTAAGTTCCTTTCAATTTTTTTTGGCAGTCATGGCGATTCAAGGATGTCATCATAGGAGCATGGTGATGCTCCATCTAATCATAGTTCATTCTTCTACCATACATAGCAAAGTTACATAAAATTTTTGTGATTTTTTCCGTAATATAAAAAATGTTAATAACCTATTTGTCATCATTATTGATCGCAATTAGGATGCCGATTTAGATTTTGAGGTATGATTGAAATAGTTCACAAACTCATATTTCAGAAGTGCCATAGTGTTTTCATTCATTATGGCAGATTGTAGGCTTGTATGGATTGGGTTGGAGACTGTTGCATGCAATCAAGAGTTTTTACATCGATAGCAGAGCATGTGTGAGAGTAGGGAATGAGGTGAGTGATTGGTTGCCAGTTGTGACAGGTGTGAGACCGGGATGTATGATGTTGCTGTGGTTGTTTAATTTGTTTATGGATGGTGTAGTGAGAGAAGTGAATGTCAGAGTGTTGGGAAAAGGTGTGCAGTTGGTGGGACAAAATGGTA
>JACJUY010004830.1:55570-66841 GCA_014220935.1 Platorchestia sp. MABIK
TAATTTTATGTCGCTACTGCGTTTAACTATTCATGGAACATAGCTCTCACTGACCGTACGTGACTCATCGGGAATTAAAAGTTATAAATTCAGTTAGCGGGCCTGATTAAACGCTGTAATTTCAACAGTTAGCGAACTAATTTACAAGGTATGAATAGGCTCTTTATTTGCTTATACTTTTACTTTCATGATTTATGACTTTCGTTTTTATGATAAAATACGTATTATAGGAAAGTATCGGTAAAGTATCGGCCAGATTTTGCCGATACCGATACCAGTAAAATGACCGATACTTGCCGATACCGATACCGATACATCGGTACATCACTACCTAAAATAGTTTCACTTCCCTAAGCACTTTCCCCAAATTATGAGCACTGGACGGTGCATGATGCATGAACATACCCGAGATAAAGATGATGTAGTTTCGCAGATATCATCTTTCAAAAAATTCAAAAGATCACAACACCATAGTTTTGGTTTGTACACGTCATCAGTTCTAGAATCAAATTTATTTGTTTTTTTCATAGCCATATATACCGTGTAATTTGGGAGACTGAAATTTTCCGATAAGCGTCATCTTTAGAGTTTCTATTTTTATATTCTTGCAGTTTAGTATTTAGTATTTATGGTTTAGCATTCAATAAACAGGAAAAATCTTCGCATATCTCAATTAATGTCACAATACCATCTCGAGAACGCCATTGTGTGCACGTCATGAATGTCTGCACAGCACTAGCCATATTATTACCACCGGCAATCTTGCAGCTGCAGTCAATTGAATCAAGACATGCTGGATCGCGGATGTTGACTACAGCGCGGCTGCGAGTAGTCAAAATGTGGGCGAGGCGTTGAGCAAATGGGCGGCGTTTAGTGCACCTGTAGTCAACTGACGTTAAAAACTCCGCACGTCTATAATGGCCTTAATGCGATAACTTGCAGTTTTATCTTTGGATCGCATCCAAACAACCATCTTTCAACAGACAAGATGAATTAGTTTAACCCTCCCTAACCACAACGAAGGCGATCCAAAAGGGGAAGAGAAAGACCCCATTTCTTCTTGAGTCTAGGGAACTCGGAATCTACGCACAAGGTGTGTTCCCACAGAAGATCCCTGCGCACAGAAATAGCAATTTGAGGAAGAAATTTGTGCAATGAGACAAAAATTGAACAGGAAGAAGGTGATGGAAAAAAAGACATCAGTGTACTGAAAAAATGCTCCTTAACAAAACAAACTCTTTCATTTCAATGAAAGGAACGCCAACCTAACCATCAGCTCGAGACTTCACATTTTACTCCATAGAGTGCTAATTCCTTTAGATATAATAATTAGGGGAATGAGGAGCCTTATTGTCCGATGAAAATTCACAATATTTGATTTTTCTCCTGGTAAGGTTTGGTTGTCGACTCGACTTTTTCGTTGTGAGGGATTATATTATTTTCTTATCTACGTTATTTCAATGGCTTCTTCGCCACTAAATTACAGAATCACACGGCTAATTTAAACTTCTGCATCACTAACCTGCGTTCCGAGCAGTTGCGAATAACAATAACGGCATCGAAGGATGTTGCCAAAAGCCACATTCAAGCATGGAGGAAAGTCCTTTACTGCTCCCTTCTACGCAGAGCATCAGTGATAGAAAAATAAACTTAAAAGCGTATGTTAAAGAACGAGTGAATTTCAACAAAATATACACTGAAATATTTTATTAAATAGGGTCATAGATAATTATCGCACGAAGGTATTCCATTAAATACTCAAAATCTAGGTGTCGTCCCAAAACCGTCTCGACGATAGGCCTCTGTTGCTCTCTCCAAACTTGCATACTTCTACCATTTTCGAGGTTTTCACATTCTATGATTAAATGGTTTGAACTATGAGTATTGAGTTTTAGTACGACTCACACACTGATGCTATATCGGGTATTCCATTATCCATCAGATAAAGATGAGTTACGAATAAACATTTGTCCAATTCTGAGCCAGTTTACTATTACCACCGTGCGTGATATTTTGCGAAAATCTAGCCCCTTTCCTGGTGATGGTTGTATTTCTGTTTGTTCTGCAATTTTTTCATCTAGTTTTCCCCTGATTAGCCAGAACTTCTCGTATTAAAGATTTCTAATCTGAATAACAAGCTAAAATGTATTCAAGTTTTTGAGACGCGCGTTTGACTGCAGCGTTCGCGTCATCGTTATGGCCTATTCCAATACGGGAAGGGACCCAATACATGCTGATAGATTTCCCGCTAATTTGCACGTCGTGAATATCGCGCTGTATTCTATTTGCCACTGGATGGTATGTTCCGTAATTCATTCTGTTAATAATACTTAGGGAGCCGCAATGTATTACAAACTTTATGTCACCCTTATTTTCAATGATATTAAGGGCCAAGTATACTGCATAGATTTTAGTCGATTTACCGAGGCCTTTTTTGGGAATTTTTCGGTACGAACAATGGCACCGCACCGCACACGGCTGCTGCTCCAGTGCTCCTCTACAAAAAAATATTTGGTTCGATTTGAGTTTTTTCGCAAGTTCAAGTTCAATTTTATCGATTAAAATTTGGCGTCACTTTCTTGTTCTGAAATAGTCGATTACTGGGCTTGCAGTATAATTGGAAGCGGGGTTCTCGTGCCGGATTCAAAGTTTGTTGTAGAAGCAGAGTGAAAGTGTTCGTCTGATTTCGTGAGCATTTCATTGCAAATTACAGATAGAAAGTTGAGCTGAATTTAAATGGTGCTGTAGCGATTCGAGGTGTCTTGCACGTAATTATTTCCATGAATTTCAAACTTTTTTGGCTGGCCGAGTTATTGATTATTACATAGTCAACGATTGATTTCGTTATGCTTCTGTAGATTCTGAAGGCAGTAGTTTGTCGGCTCCCCAGCTCGGAGCTGTTACTGATTCCAGTAAATTAAGACTGACATTTTCATTCTTCTTTACGGCGCTGAGGCGTAGGGGCCAGTTCATTTATTATCAAAGATTATGCCTAAAAAACTTATGTGAAATTTTATAATGAATATTTTCGTTATTGAGTTTGAAGTTTGAGAGTGGGGCTGAAGAATACAAGCATTAAGTTGAATATTGCTTCATTTTTAGTAGGTGAAAATTTGATTTCATCTGAAATATTTTACTTTATATATATAAAGTTGCATTTGTTTTGCTGGACCTGGAGGTCATGATGGTGGTATACGATTGGCAAGTCACCAACATATGGTAAATAATGGAACTTATTGCCCAGTGAGATCTGCTTTGATATTTCGTTCATTTTGAGAAGAAATACTGTAACCGAAAAGCCACTGCCTTGAGAACTATGATTTGCTGTTTGTGTATACTTGAACGGTAGATGTAGTTTTCTAATCGAATACTTAACGTTTAATGTTCTAAGAATCTGTCGATGAAAATCGGTATCTTCTTCAAAGTCCATTTAGAAATAAATCTCGTATAATTTCATGCCTCCACATTATATCGTAAGCGTTTTCGAGACTAAAATGTACAGGAATGAAATGTTTTCTGTTTGTAAAGACTAGTCTTAATGCTGAATCCAATCTGACCAAATGAACTGTGTGCTACGCCTTTTTCTGCATTCGCACTGTGCTTTATTATATTTTTCATTTCAAGGTAATCAATCAGTCGGACATTGTTTATTCAATTCATTAATTTGCACGAACTGGTAAGTGAAATTAGTTAAATTATCTGATTTACTTTGATTTTTCCATGTTTTGAAATTGATATTATAACTGTTGCCATTTTCGTGGGAAATAACCAGTGTTCCAAAATTTATAAAAAAATATTTAAAACGTAATGTTTCACTGTTGAATTTAGGTGATCGTGTCGCGAGTTGTTTTCTGGGCATGAATTTTTTTGTATTTTGAAGAACAGATTCAAATTCATGAATTTCGAAAATTTGATTGTGAACTTATTTTGTGAACTGAATTGGATTGGTATCTCTTCATAGTTTTAATTTGATGAAACTCAGCAAATTATCATCGCTAGATACTTTGCAGAAGTTGCCAACAAGCTTTTTCGTAAATTAAGCTATTGTGTACATTCCGTTTTTCATCAATTTGTTAACTTTTATCTGTGCGCGACCTTTGATCTTTCGTGATATTTTATTCACTTTAGTCATGGAAATTTGTTTAATAAGTTAACTGATGAATTTTTCTAGGTTTCTCGATTTTCTTGAATTTTGTACTTTAGGCTTACCCTTGCAAATTTCCAGTTTATAAGGTTGGCAACGCTTTTATTACAGTACTATTTCACGAATAGTTCATCGCTTTCTTCCTTTAACTTTTGCAGTTCTTGTGCCTAGTAGGGTTTGGTGTAGTATTCCCAAGACATGAAAGTTGGGATAACCTTCTGAGCAGCAGAATAGAATTGGCTGTATAGCTCTGCCAGTAATTATTAATAATCGTCAATTATAGTTCAGCATTGACTCATTCCACACTTCGATATAAGAGTAGTCTCCAATTAGCCTTTGAGCAATTCTAAATAGTTAAAGATTTTTACATTGGTTTGGGTTAATATAGGTGATACAAATTGCGTAATGTTGCTATGCCCAGTGAGTCAACGCAACCCAATCGAGATGTGCGGCCAATGTAGAACAAATTGTTAAATCGATGGCCGATTCTGATCTGTATCTTACCCTAGTGAGTAAACCGATGCTCAACAGGTAGAGGTTATATCTGTGATGATGGTTTCTATTATTTTACGCCATTATCTGCGTAGTTGTAACCTCATATGGCTTTGTGGTTATTAAAGTCGCCCGCTATAATAAATGAATTAATAGTTGATGGAACAAGTTGGTGAATTATTTAATGAGAGTTTGTCTACCTGGTAAATAAATACTACAGTTAGCTGTCCTACGTTACTCTAAATAGCTATACTCTGTAGCTCAGTTCGCAGGTCCAATCCATGGAATGGTATTAAAATACGGGTAAATTTTCCTTCTCCTCCTCCATGAGGTGTTTTATATAGTGCCTATGCTGCAAAATATTGCAGTAGCCTCTAATATCAAAATGGCAACTTTCTAATAATTTGGGCTCTTGCAGTGTTTTATGCTGAGTGTGTGATTTTCAATTATCTCCATCAGTTCACCGTTCTTTCCTTTGACGCCTTGGCAGCTCCCCTGCAAGATTCTAACATGGCCCATTATGGAAATTGGCTTCGATTTCGGGTAAGCAGTTGCACTGTCCTGAAGTCGCGGGAGTTTTGCGGTCGTTTTCCATCAGCGTAATTTCGACATTTCTTGTGTCTGTTCCGAGATATCGTGATTTTGACCTCTTCTTATTTTGGTTTATGGAGAGTTTATGTTAGTCGTGTGGGTGTTGGCATTCATTAAATATCCTTCTGGCTTGCCTCATGATGGGGTTGTATTCGCTTGTGCTTCTTCGCCTTCGGAGTTTTTAGTCGCGGCTTCGATATTAATAGTGGGTTTGAGCGATTGTGTTGGATTGGGTTAACGTGGAGTTTCTCTGCTACAGGAGATCCATAATCGAGGGCGTGGTCTGTGGTGGCCTAATTGTAGTCATAAGAACTAACGTAAAAGCAGTTGCATCAAATGTGTTGCGGGATGAAATATTCGCACTTTTTTGTGGTTATTTGGCTATAGCTAGTTGCCGTGGAAAACCACAAGGTAACAACAACGTAACGGCTTTACTGATTTGGTTTCTAGTTTTTTTGCGTGTAGCATTGCTCATGCTGAGGAAATCGTTTGAGGTAAAGTAAAAGTGTTCGTTTTCTTAAAACACTTTATATCGTTTCCTGTTGCACTGTTGAGCATTTTTGGCTTCTAGTTTCATGGATATTTCCGCAGTGGTAGCATTTCAATTAGTTTTCCGCTCATTTAACCGTTCGTGACCTCTAAATTGCGCATTTTCCGCATAGACCATTCTCTTACATATCATCGGGCGGTCAAAATCTTGACCGAGGACATCCATTTCCACAAGGGGAGTCGGGCCTTTGCAAGTCAAAAGTAGGGTCATTACTTAGGTATCACGGCTTTTAATCTAGCCAGCTGGTTCAACGTTTTTGACATTGTTCAAGAAATCGAGTTCGAATTTTTCGAACTTGGAGATTTCAGTTGTAGGAATAGGCGATTTCTTCGATAAATTTACAAAAATTTTTCTGCTATTTGCACATGGATTTCATTTATATCTTTGATTTTAAGCATTCAATCTTTTGTTGTTTGTGCACAATATCGACAATAAAAGTTTGTCCCGCCTGATTGAATGATTTTGGATTTCCCTTGGAGTTGTTTCGCTGAACATTCATTTTACTAGAAGCCATGGTATTACTTTCTGTTTTTCGTTCTCTTGGTGATACTGAAATGAATCGTGAAGTTATTTGTACCATACGCCCGTAGTTCTGAGTACCCTGAGACAATTTGTGCAACAGGGCAACTAATTCGCTACTCATGCAGGACTTAGCATCTCTCAGTTTCTATATATTTAGGGCATTCTATGTGACCAGTTTGCTGCTTGTACTTGCACTGCATGCAAGACAATTTACTATTACTCTGCCCATTACAACGGCCTTCTCCGCAGCGTTTGCAATTCATCTGGCTACGGCAGTGTTCGGCTGTGTGGCCATAGTTTTGGCATTGATGGCATATCATGGGTTTAACAAATATATATACTGTCGTCTCTGATTTTTCACCAGGGATGTAAATGAAGTCTAGTGGGGTGCAGCTATTGAAGAAGGGTTGAAGAGTCGGAGTCACCGGA
Source organism: Platorchestia sp. MABIK (assembly GCA_014220935.1). Classification (NCBI taxonomy): domain Eukaryota; kingdom Metazoa; phylum Arthropoda; class Malacostraca; order Amphipoda; family Talitridae; genus Platorchestia; species Platorchestia sp. MABIK. The sequence goes on from JACJUY010004830.1 coordinate 62,299, forward strand.
GTCGCATGTTTTAGGGTGGAGTCGGAGTCGCTTTTCTGAATGTGTGTGGAGTCGGAGTCGCATTTCCGAATGTGGTGGAGTCGGAGTCGGAGTCGCATTTCCGAATGTGGTGGAGTCGGAGTCGTTCATTCGGATGTGGTTGAGTCGAGGTTGGAGTCGCTATTTTTTGGTGTCTTCGATTCTTATTTTTGCAAAAATTATTCATAATTGTTTAAAACCGAAAGTAAATAAAACAGAGTTAAAATACTTTACTGAAAAGTTGCAAAAATGCGCCAAATTTTCATTGATAATTTTGATCGGGGTTCGAAACAGCGTATTCATACCTATCACTTAATACGATCAATGGTCGTTGACATCGATGGTCATTGTTGGTTCGCACACATATACACTATGTGTGATACCCACGAGTGCGAGGTATAATTTTCGTACTGGAGCAATAATGCGTATATTACAGTGAAAAAAACGGAATTAGTAATTGAAAGCAACGCAAATTCATTCTGTTTGTTTCTGATTCTCTCATTATCCCTTCAATTTATAAATTCTGTAGGATCAAGAAACTAGTAGTTAATGTGTTGCAAGTTACTTGCAGAACAACTCAATTGATGTAATACATTGTACTCACATAAAGAGTGGTAACTCTGTATGCTCTTACTGTGTCTATATTCTATACCAGTGGTTCCTTAAAACGATTTTTGCTAGTCTTTCTTTTGATGTTGCTTCGGTGTCTTGATTGATAATGACTAGTCTGTGCAGAAACCAAAAGTTATGCTGTGATCATAAATATTTCTAGTCTATAGGTTATGATATGTTGATAATGACTGGCCTTTGCCAAAAACCTGAAGCTATGGTCTGATTCATAAAGAGTTCTAGTTTTCAGGTTACGTAATGGCTATTGATAATGAAAATTCAATTATCTTATTTTCATGTTAATAACTGTTATATTAGTTGATTTTTTCAGCTATTTGTAGTACCTATGTACTTCTAATTTATTTCTTCGTTTTGTCTACTTCCTTGCTTTAGGTCACGCTAACATGCATTAATTATGGAAAATTCTGCTCATTTCTGAAGTTGTTCCTTGAAATTTGTTAGGTTCTTCAAGAATTATTTTGTATTTTATCATTTCCTTTTCATGTTAAATTTCTATCTTCTGATCACTCCCAAGTTTCTAAGTAATCATACGCTGAAACGGAGATTTTCATCATTTTGTTTTCACAATTTTAAAAACTGAATAGTGTCTGTTTCTCAGCATTATATAACGAGACTTTTTCTTAAGAAAGTTTGGGAAATTTTTTAAGGTAATCAAAATCGGTATTGAGACACTTGAAAAAAATAAAATACAATGTGAAAGAGCTGCAATGAAAATGAAATCACAACGCTAGCAAATACTTCACTTAGTTACGCTCATATTGTAACTGAAAGCAATGCACTATCTCTGCTGCAATGATTGTTGCATTTATGCGATCGTACAAATTTTCTGGCTGAAAACGTTCCAAAAGCACCAAAAATACAAAATGAAAAGAATGTGGGCTCTTATTAAAATAAGAAAGTGTCAAATACATGGTAAAAAGTCCAACGTGAATAAAAGACAGTATCATATTACACACAGAAGTAAAAGTGGTTTTTATTCGTAAACAAAATACTCCTAAAATGTCAGGCCCGGCGAAGAAAACAGAACTTTTGCCAATTATAGCTGAGGGATGAAATTGTTCGAGCTACAATATGTCACTTTCTCTGCATTGTTACCCTGTTCAGTGTAGATAAAGAGAAGAAAAGGCGGTGTGCAAATCTTGCCTACCTTACCTACATGTGTGTTTGATATAGCATAATTTTAGGGATTTTGAGCATAGTCATCGAATCAACTATTGTAATTTCGTTGAATCGGAGCATACTTAGGAATAGAAAAAACTGTTGATACTTGTCTTTGCTTATCAGGGGGTGCACTGCCTACTTTGCCTACTCAGAAGACACCTGTCATAAATGACGTGATTCGATATTGTCGTTAAACAAATCTTCCAGATGTACTGTGGATAACAAATGTATAAATCCATCCTAATAGTGGCCACGATTAAAATATTCTTGTGCTTGTGCACTGGTGAAACTCGTATCACAGATACGAACATTCAGCATCCTTTCAGAGCGTGAAAGGGACAGACCAACCAACCAAGACGGACCAACCAATTTTATTTGTTCAATACTGAATTCAACATTGTAATAACATAGAAGTTATGCACAGGAAATGCCCAAATCTATTTTTCATTTATTCGTTTAAAGCGACACTTAGAATTTGATTTGATAAGAATAATCAACACTATATAGGGCTGTTGAGGACAAATTTGTGCGAACAAATTTCAATCATGGGTTCAAAAATTCAAAATAAATCGATTTTCACAATTCATAAAATGCTGGAACGCCTTAGTTTTAGAGTTATAAGGACTTAAAGAAACTTTAAAACTCAAAGTAGGAGATCTCGTGCGCGCCAATGTTAATGCTAGTCTTAATAGTTCCGACCGCACTAAAGAAGTTTTTTGGTTTTTGACGATAAAACCTGCAAGCATTTTATAATTACGAAATATTTGCAATTTAAACGTTCGTTAGGAAATTAACACTGAGTCACCAATGATCAACGTTAGTAGCTATTTCATTAAATTAATCAAACGTGCAAACATTATCCAATGCTTAATAGCTTGAAACTGCAGATACTTTTCCTAGATGTAAAATGCTTGCAGTTCTCATTGTAAAAAATATCAAAAACCTGTTTTAGTGGGGTAGGAACTTCAAGACTTCACCTTCACATTTTTCACCTTTTCACCCATCAAGACTTCACCTTTTTCACTTCAAATTAATCTAAGTCAAGGTCAATTTAATCCAACTCAGACCAGTTTAATCCAAGTCAAATTCAAATTAAAGCAATCCTAAGTAAAGTTTAGAATTGACGTAATCACTCGTTAATTTGAGCGTTTTTCTATTGAATATGCCTTTATTTTATGTAATGAGCAAGATAATAGTTTTTCTTTTCAGCAAGGATTACATAAAATTTCCGCCGGTGTCCGATGTTGCAATCTGAAGACAAGCTGTCGTAAAATGTGCTAAGTATCCAGCATCAGGAGGCAGAGTGTGATTCAGGTCTTTGAGCGGCGTAAAAGATACCAGTCAATTATAAAAACTTATTATTACACTACTCACTAAAGTTCTTCAGGGTGTCTGCTGATATTTCAATTCCAAATTTTACTACTTTTTACTACCTTCAACAACAAAAATTTACTACCTATTTTTACATAACGAATGTTGTCCAAACGTCCAGATGTAAATAATCGGCCTATTATGAGTTATTTGAGTCAATAATATACGCACTACCAAAGGTCCAAAAAAAACTCATAGTTTCTTAACACTTAAAATACTTGATACTAAATGGAGCAACCAAAGCATTACTGCAAAAAAAGTTACCTAAATTCCTAAGGTACCCCGTCCTAAATGAACTCTAACGAATGATTGGCAAAGACCTTGTCTCAACATCTTTCAACTATGAGGACATCAGTTCATCATATGGAAAAACTAAACTGACTGGAAACTAGTAGACACCAGGGGATTGTCAGATCCCTTTACAGCAGGGTAGATTACCAGGGAATTTTATTATGACCAAACACTATGGCATACATACATATACCAGGTTTCTCATCCCTACGGGAGGGTAGCCGACAGCAGGCCACAATCAAATCACCCTTAGTCACTAGGAGGCAGGAGAGGCAGCACTGGTCGCACAAGAACTGCCTGGATCAAGGCCCTGATACACTAGGCAAAAATCGCGGTGATAACTGTCAGCATGCCTCGCGAAGTGCCTCCCACCCCTGCACACCAGCCAGTTGGCAGAGTGGCCACCGAGCTTTGCTGCGATCCGACCATGTCGGGAACAGACGGGCGTCACTGCGATGAGCAGTACAGTTTTGATCGTTGACGAGAGAGGTGCGCACCTATGTCTTTCTCCGCAGTTGAGTGGACAAAACTCTAACGCTGTATTTTATTGACACATTTAAAAAATACGGCTGCTTGTTGAATGTGAAAAGCAGCTCTTACAGAAAGCTAAAGCACAGCGCATAGGGCGCTTTATTTCTATCCGGCGCACTATATGGCTGGTCGCAATCGTACACCTACCCGTACGACATGCAGAGACAGACTGACGCCTTGCAATGCATTCTAAATGATCTGTGTGCATTCCGCGGTGATTCCTCTTGCGTGCTGAGTGTATCATGTCGCCAGTTCTCACTTCAACTGGCGGCGGGATCCACTGCCGCAATTTCTCGAGTCATGAACGCCAGTGTATCAGGGCCTTCAGTGGCAGTCCAGCACAACCATCTACCCGTCAGGCCCGACAGCCATAGCTGGTTTACCCCGACCGCTTCATCAAGTGCAGCCCCTCCCCTCGCACAAGACAGGTCACCCCATCACACGTGGGCAGGCGCCCAGTGACAGCATCAAAAATAAAATTACCTCCTTATGCACTGCTTCCACTCCCTTCTGTCCACAGTCATCCCTCTCGCCACGTCCA
>JACJUY010004831.1:20092-32966 GCA_014220935.1 Platorchestia sp. MABIK
GTGTCTTGCAGCGTGTCTTGCAGCGTGTCTTGCAGCGTGTCTTGCAGCGTGTCTTGCAGCGTGTCTTGCAGCGTGTCTTGCAGCATGTTTTCCAGAACTTGTTCAGTACTTTTGACCAGCCAGAAGTTTTCCAATAGAAAGTAGTCTATGGTTTGCTACTTTCATTGACTCCTTGATAGTTTTCAGAGATAAAGTTTTTTTTTTAAATATAGTGAAATTATGGAAGTAGCCACCTCACTATTCTAAATTTATTGGAATTTATAGAGATTTAACTAGAAATGTTGAGACACATTCATGGAGAAATACATTCATGGAGAAATTTATTTAAAAAAGATAGCTGATATATTAAATGTACGAGCAATGTCATGTATGTACTGTAATTCTACATGATAGTCTGTGTCACGCGAGAGGTAGATCTATTTCTCCTGTTTTGTATTTTTTTTGCAAGTTTTGTTTCGTATAGCAAAATGTCTTCAGGTTTCTGAAGGGCTAAACATCGATAAAGTTAAAACTGTATTTTTTCGTTTTGGTTTTAGTATTTGAAATACGAATTATATTCATTTTGCTCAGAAATTTTCCATACATTTTATTCAATTTACTTTATTTGTTGAACGTTCGGGAGAAAAAATATCCAAAGAAATAACCAGTGTTGTACTTACGAGTTCATTAAATTTTTTGGGTAATTGGGATTCATGAAAAATTCACAAGAATCTCATTGAAATAATAAGGTACATTCTTTCAGACACAAGCCCGCAAATTTATGGAATTACGCAACAACCAATATGTAAACATTTATTTCATTCCGTAGGAGTTACGAAAACGCACACCTGCTCCGTGTAGTTCAGTCGTGAATGTTGTTTATGATGGCATCTTTTTGCAGGCGGTTGATGCTCTTTGCGAGGATTGTAGTTGGGAACGTGCTTGGGTAACTACAATAAATGTAAAACAATAATTATATTATAGGTATTAATAATGAAGAATGGCTTATTCAACGAGAAAAATTCACATGTTTATCACCACGTTGCTTTTAGTTTCATTGATCCTCTATTTTCGAACACTCAATTTTTGTGTTAGAGTGGACTTCTAGCTCCTGTGCGTGCTAACCTCATGTGCAGAACAGCAGCATTTCTGTTAGAAAACAAACACACTTTCCCTGATTTTAAAGCTTACTTCAAAAAGATATCCATAAATCATTTACGAGCCCTTTCATTTTAACGAAATTTCCTTGCATTTCTCGTGCCTCAAAAGAAAGATTCCCTCTATTCTCTTTATTGAGCCTTCTTCCTTCGCCCCAGAGTCCTTCGATTACTTGACAGACACGGACGGCTGGTGCGTGACGTATATCTGAGCTCCGCTTATTACTCGCCACCGGCAATTACGTACCGGTCAAGGTTCTTTACCTTCCGTAGGAGCCTCCATTACCTTCCCTGCTAGGGATTATAACCTCTGCAGCCCAACTCATGACCTAATGAGAGGGCTCGTGTCGGGAACGACCGCTCGACCGCGTGTCGATACCTCACAATGGCGGGTCAAGAAATGTTGTCAGCACGGCACCGCTTTTTAAGGAGCAACTGCTTGCCTTAGTGCAGGTTGAGCAGCGGGCTTTGCTGAGGCTAATTTAGGTTTGGATTCTGTTGCCTTAGTTCAGTCTGAGCAGCAGGCTAACTTAGGTTTGGATTCCGTCTTGTGTTGTTAGATTTTTGCATCGTCTATACCTAGCGTTGGTCTAGCTTTCATCAGGAATTTGTCCCGGTTGTCTCATATTTTTGCGTTTTGTAGATAGTTTTGAATTTATTTTGATTCCAGCTCAGTTTTGTTTTGACCTCGTTTCTAACTAGTTTTGATTTCTTGTTGGGACTGCGTTCGTATATATTGCCTTCGGTTAACTTCAATTTTTAGAGACCTAGTTAGAATTTGACTATAGCCCGATTCGACTTTAGTAACGTTAATTTCAGCTTAACTTCGTTTGGCTAAGTAAGTGCTCCATTTTGTCGGGGTCTTGACTACGTTTAATTTCATGTGAATCTCATTTAAGCTAATTATAAGCGTTGATGAGATTCAAATGATCACAGGTTAATTAATATTCCAATAGAAATGTGTTGAGACGCCTGCAGCATTGTTCCCAATACCTCAAGAAAAAAATACCCATTGACTTGACGAAAAACTGACCTTTTCTTCAATTAAACAGCGTATTGGTTTCAAATGCTAGTCAGAATGTTGAAGTGTTCAAGCAAGACACACTAAGCATTAACCGTGGTCACTGAACCACATTAAACATCAAACAGGTTGGTCAAATTTTTCGACAGAGGCACACAAAAATCGTTCCTGCGATCATGTAGCGACCTTAAAGCCTCTTTTTCTGTTCCCAGCTGCGTGCGAAGGCATCAAGGTAGTGGAGGTGGTCGTGCCCCCCGTAGTGAAGGCCGGCGAGTCTGTCGTTCTCGAGTGTCGCTACAAGGAAGAAGGAGACACGCTCTACACCCTCAAGTGGTGGCGCGGTGACGACCAGTTCTACCAGCTGGTGCCCCCCAAACGGTCCTACTACCACGCCTCGGGCGTCTCTGTCAACATGTCGGCCACCGAGTACCTCAATCCGGTGGGCAGCCGCCGTGTGTTTGTGGAGGGCAGAATGTGGTTAGATGGAGAGGCTAGTACCTCAATCCAGTGGGCAGCTGCAGCGTTTGTGAAAGACAAATGGCTGATTTTAAAATGAATTGATGGTTAAACAGTAGATTTTTAAATGTTGACAAAAGGTGGATTAATGGAGAGGCGAGTACCTTAATCCGGTGAAAGAGGGATGAGGTTTAACCGGAACGTGATAGAATGCGCCGGGATGGAGTATTATCGATTTGGAAATGCAAAAATACCCTGAAACGGTTTTAGATGAACTAGAATGTATCAGGATATTAGAAATTGAATAGATTGTGTAAAAATGGCCTGGAATGGTTTTAAATGAACTAGAATCTCTCAGGTTGGAATGGAATCGACTAGATATAGCAAAAATGGGCTGAAATGGTTTTAGAAGAACTGGAATGTAATAAAATGAAATAGAATCAAATAAATTGGGCAAAAATTGATTGAAATGGTTTTAGAGAAGGTAGAATGTATCGGGATGAAATGGAATTGAATAGATTAGGCAAAAATAGGCTGAAATGGTTTTATATGAATTGAAATCAACTGAAATGGATTGGACTATACTAAAATGTTTTGATATGAGCAAGAATGGGCTATAATAAACTGGGATACAGTGAAATGGACTAGCTTAGCTGAAATAGGCAAAAATGAGCTGTCGCAAACGGGAATGATTTTGAATAGATTTGAATGCAAAGAATGAAATTGTAGAATAAAATGAAATGTGGCAATAAGAATAAACTGAGTTGTTTGTGTTCCTACCAGAGTTACGTCACGTCAGTCACCAATCACTCACATGCATCAGAGATGTAGTTGAGAAGATAGAAAAAGTTACACTAGCTCATCAGTCTCACGCGAAGGTCCTTGTTTTTGCGTAACAATGCAGATATTTTGACTGCTGGCAAAAATAGGATTTAGTATGATCTTTTTTTATTGGTCTTTCAATCAGATTTACGTGAAAGAACTGCTGTAAAATGGCGTACTGTTGGTCGTTATCAGAGTATACTAGTTTCAAAAGGCATAAATTTATTGAGACAAGGCTAAGTAGTAGACGAATAGATGCTAATTCATGCAGTATCACAAAAAGGGGATACATTTGATTTAATTCAATTTTTAATCACTACATGCGAACACTACACATGTTTACACAATACATGTCTACATTATACACACGTATTTACACGAAACATGTCTACGTAATACATGCGAACAATACACATATTTGCCCAAAATAGTCTACGTAACACATTGGAATACTACACATGTTTATCCAACAAACATGTACACATTAACACGTCAGGGTGATGCATGTCAAAAGAACTCATGTTTACACAACACTTGCATACACATACACACACATGTACATGTAACATATGTTTGCAAACCACGCTTTACTACACAATGCATTTAAATACCACATAAGCTCCCAACAGAAAGTAACTCCATGTACTTGCTACATATGTTTGGAAGCCACGCCTCACCACACAATACACTTGAATCCCACAGAAGCACACAATAAATGACTCAACAAACACACAATTTGTTTTTGCAAACCACGTTTCACCTCACAATACTCTAGAATACCACAACAAGCAAGTGACTCACTAAGATCTCTGCCCCCCAGCACGACTCGAAGGGACTGGAGCGCGTCATGCTTGAGTCCGTGAGCCTCGACGCCGCCGGGGTGTACAAGTGCGAGGTTATGGCCGACATCACCTTCCATACCGTCTCTAAGAAGGCCAACATGACCGTTATATGTGAGTAGATAGGTGTCTAAGGTCTGTTTTACGTGCGCAATTAGGTGTTTAAAGACCGTTATGTGAGTAGTTAGGTGTTTATGTAACCATTTTTGTGACTAATTAGGTATCAACATGCCAGTGTTATGTGAATTTTGAGGCATCAACGGTTCCATTATATGTGAATAAGTTGCTGTAAGCATGACCGTTATGTGAGTGGTTATGTGAGTGGTTAGAAACCTACATACTCGTTATATGTAATTAGCTCTCTATTTAACCACTATGTATGAAAAATTAAGTATCTACATGACCGTTATTTGTGAATAATTAGGTTTCTATTTGATCGGTATATGTGAGTAATTTTTAAGATCACATGACCTGAAATTGGAAAGTTATACTCATACCCAACTCAGCAGATTACCACAAAATTGTTAATTTTGGTTAATTTTGTTTTGTTTTAATCGCGACCGATATTCCATTTTTCCTAGAACATCGCGACCGATATTCTACATTTAATAGAATATCTCGACCAACATTCTATATTTCCTATAATATCTCGATCAACATTCTATATTTCCTAGAATATCGCGACCGACATTTTATATTTCCTAGTATATTGTGACCGATATCCTAAATTTCCTAGGAAAATACGACCAACATTCTACGTTTCCAAAAAGATGGCGACCAACAGTCTATGTTTCCCAGATACCTTGCTCTCTGAAAAGTAAGTTAAATACTGGGACTAAATACCGTAGATTTTTGCTCAAATTTTTCACACTCCGGTCATGCCTTTAGAATTTTCTATTAAACTTTGCAAAATGGTTAGCTGTCATTACCCAACTATAGGCTATGCATCACATACTTGAAATTTTACAACTGTTGTTGAAGATTAAAAATTTTCGGAAGGTTTTTCGAAAACATTGAACTAACCGTACATTTTAACTTCTTACAAAATTTTCAGTACACGCTTACGTCGAAAATAATTCCCAGGTAAAAATATTAGAGATCTCGTCCTGTGGAAACATCAAGCAAGAACATTGTGAATTTGGAAGATAAACTTTGAATTTCTCAAATCTGTAATCACTGATCAATGATTTTTTGAAGACAATATTTGACTCCCAAAAATTTACGCAGCGTCAAGGAAGAAATTGAACAAAGGATTCTTTTCGGCAATTCTGTGAAAACGCACGTTCTTTTGAATTCTCGCTAGGAGATTATTTAATCTAATATTAAAGTTATATATAGAAAATTCCCTTAGAAACATGGCAAAGAAATGATATGGAATATATTCATGACAGCAATAAACATACACACAACAAAAATGACAAAAACCAACGCATAACGAATTTTCTGGATTTTTTTTATACATAAATTCAAAATTTTTTCAACGATATTAATAGTTTTGTCTCGATTTTTTTTTCTAGTTACCGTAACAAGCACCAGCGTTTGATCATCTTATCCTTTAAAATCAACCCTGTAATAATTTGAATAAATGGATGTTTTGAAAAAAGTATCAAGGGATATTTTTAAGCTTCTTGGAGCTGAATTTTGTAAGTACGAGATATTTTCTGTGTCACACACATCCGAGAAAGATTTGAATTATTATGCATTTAATAATGCATAAAATAATGTTATGCATTTAATAATGCATAATGCAACAAACATTACATGATTTACGTAAGTAAATAATTCTAGCACAGCAATGAATCAAACATTTATTTACCATAAATAGTAATCATTAATTCATAAAATTCTTTCAGTAAGCATTAAATACATTTTAGATTGCTTCGCAGAATTTTATTTCATCAATTTTAGTTAGCTTTAGGAAATTTTTTTTTTCATATTTCAAAGTTTTTGGTTCATTCTTTGAACTACTCCAAAACGCTTCTAAACTCCACAATTGGGACTGATGTTCAAGTTCGTTCTAATTTTAGCACAAGTAGGTATCTTTTAATTTAGCTCCTGCGATGTGCCAAAAATGTTTGAGATCCAAAAATAACTTACATATACATCGACACGAAGTATATCTTTTGCTAAGAAATTGGAATTTTTTTCAAGGCCTAATTTTTTCAGTTCCTTATTTCACTTTTTATTATTCTTTTTCTTCACGTATAGTTATTTTATCTTCATCATTTTATGCAAGCTACAGCGTCAAACTAGAATGCGCAGTCGAAACCGAATTTACAACACTAGAAGGCTGGAACATTCAGCGGATATTCTGTGTGCTTAGGTCGTCTTAAAAGTTAAAATCTCAGTTTTCTCTAGGCAGACCAATGGGCCTTATGCTGAGCCCATCTTTCCTCATCCGTTAAAGCGCCCTAGAAGGATGACCCGCGCAAATGCACGTGCCATTGCTTGAGTTCAGCGCCGATGGCCCAGAGTTACTTTCCGTGTTCTTGCAAATTTGCTGAAGTGTCTTGACGAAGACCGGTGACCGCACTGCCTTTCTTCTCACAGACGCATTAGGGGTAGTTTTGGATCTCCTTACGTCCATTGTGGTATCCTGGGTCATATTTAGAGTTTGTTTTAAAGTTTTATCCCTTGTGGGATGCGCTAACAATGGTCTTAAAATTTTTGGCCCGCATTTTGTGTCAAGTTAAAGGTTGAAAGTTATGCCCTTGTGTACATTGGAAGAAACGGATTTCTTGAAGTTTTGTAGAGCGTTTGGTTTAACTAATAATTAATTTTATTAATTCTCAGATTATGTTGCTTTCAATGGCTTTGAAGTTGTAGCCTGTGAAGTGTGTGTGTAAAGTAATTTGAAAGTTATCCATGTCATAAAGCTACTAGCAAGATTTTTCATGGCATTAAGTGAATGCTGTTAAGATCGCATAACTTGAAGCTGAACATAAAAAGCCGATGGGAAGACTTGCTAATTCATAAAATTGTTTCGCAAAAAGTCTAAGCTCTGTAGATCTTGGAAAGATCCTTTTTTTATGTGGCGTATATTCGCCAAAGCAAGGACTCCGAGTCCCATTCTACAACTACAGATTTTTTCCCATTTTTCAGCTTTTTTTAACGGGGCTTTTTGTCACTCTATCATTTCTGAATTTATCATTTACTAAGAAACTACGACAGGGATTTTTTTAATTCAGTGCGGAGATGTAGAAAGTCCTGGGAATTGAAGTTCAAAAGTCGGAAACGAGCACCAACGGAACAATGCTGACCTGACGTTTTTTGTAGGACAAACACGTTGGAAAAGTTATCAAATGAATTTTTTTTGCCTCCGATATTAAAAACATTGAAGTGTCATTTGAATATACAATATATTTGTTACGTTAGTTTTTTCTCTAGAACTAGGAACTGTTGATGCTTTTTGGGTGAAATGAAAGTGTTCAGGCTTTTATTTATAACCGTTTCCATGGATTAGATAACTTATTGTCATATACTATGTTAGGTAATGATAATAAATTTACATTTATGATTTTCGTAATATATTTTCATGTATAATGTTACGTAGTACATGGAAGGAACATGGTCAGCATTAACAAATTTCTCAGGGCAATACTTCCAGCTGCATTGAATATGTAAAAGCGGGTAAATTTTCCAGTACTATTCAAAACCATAACTGAATAATAGAGCAGTCATATATTAAACTCGGCATCTTCTTGCCAATATCGTTATGAGTACGTATGATGAAAACTTTGTTGTGTAGCACAACGGCTATTACTACGTTTGATAGAACTCACGGCAAAATGGTGTTAAGTTCTTTTTAGATTTTCTCCTCATTTCGCGGGAGTGTTGTAATATTTATGTCATTTTGACATATACAGTAAAAGTTGTGGAATTTTCGCCATAAATAAACAGTTTCTGCTATTTATCCTATGGTTCAAACTTAATAGTCAGCACGAAAACAAAGTTAAGTGAAGTTTTGGTCTCCTGATTGCTAGGTCGAAACAAATGTCAAATGACAATGAGGTACCGATTCTACAGCTGACTTTAACCATGGGGCCTTTATTAATGCGTTGATTATGGATTAAATTAGTTTGAACGATACGATTATGTATACAAAGTTAAGTGAAGTGATTGTCGGTTGCTTGGAAGGTCAGGTAGAATGATCAAATGAACATTTTTGTTCCTCATTCACTTTAGGCTAATTTTGTCGTGATGATACACTTTTACAAAGTAATTACTTTCACTGACGAGCCCCCTCAGGGGGATAAAACTATTGTATCTATGGGAATTAGCACTTCCAGCGGGAAAATGTGAGGGTCTGAGCTCAGAGTTAGGTAGGCCTTATTTTTGTTGAAATAAAATGTTTTTGTTATGTTAAGGACCATCTTTTTTCGGTTCACTGCTGTCCTGTTTTTCAGCACCTGATACTTTCTTCTTCAACTTTGATCTTCTTTCATGAAATTCTTTCTCAACTTACTATTTCTACGCGCTTTCTGCATAGATTCCGAGTTCCTTTAACTCCATGCTAAATGGTGCCTTCCTTCATCCTCTCTTTGGATCGCATTTGTTGCGGATAGGGAGGCTTAAACTAACTAATGATCCAAAGTATTTCAGTATTTGATAGTTTCAGTTTCTCTCACCAAGGCCGCTAAAAACTTTGGTGTCTCTTTTTCTTTAGAATATGAAAGTTACGGTATCACTTCCTCAGGTGTAACTCCAGAAGTGCTGGAGTTACACCTGAAAATCACGATCTGATTTTTTCAATGTTCTTTCAATAATCGATTCAAAGCTAAGAACACGACATAAAATTCTGCCCATGCTTTTGAGAACTAAAAATAGATAGGAGTTTAATCGAAATTTAGTTACCCGTTTTTGTCGCCATAGAAAATGGGTACAATTTTATGGTTCTGTTTCGTATGTACACCAATCTCGAATTCATAACTAAATACTAGAAATTTTGAAATTTTAAAGTTCCGAGAAACTTAACAATCGGCACAAATGAATTTATTCAGAGGCAAGCATTTATTTCGTAACCTCACTTATTGAACTGGATGTTAAGAAACTCCATGAATACGAGACCTGCAACCTAACTTCACCAGGCTGCAAAGTACACAACAACGCTTTCGAAAAGTTTGAATCTGACTAAAAAACTTCCGATCAAACCGTAAGCTAAATTACCCTCGAGCAACCAAAGTTCATGATCTCACTCAAAAATTCTTTTCACGTGAGCTTATTGAAGATGGAAACTTTTAGTGATAGCTGACATCAAACACAAAAGGTGAAAACTTTCAGTCATATACGTACGACATGTAAAATGATAGGGACCCTGATATTCAACTCGGCCGAATTCGCCAACGAGCTTCAACTCGTTTACCGCAATTGGTTAAACTGAAGTTCAGTATCCAACTCAAATTTGAAGAGAATAGTGGTGAGCAGTTCCAAATATCGCTAACATTAACTGTATCGTGCTTTCATTTGGCTTCGATTACGTACTTATAAAAATTGAATTCGTGACTGCTTGTCGGTCAGCAGCACTATGAAAATCCCATCCGTGACCACCAGTGGTTCGCGTCGCGGTCAAAGTGGTTGTTACACCCACCTCGAACGTACCTTCGAATGCAAATTATATTAGTAAAGACCCCAAAATTCCAGAACTACTTTCAAATCTCTTTATCTTGGCGAATGACCTTCGCTTCTAAATTACCTTTGCGAACAAAATATTTCGGTGAAACAGCCTTCAGCTCCGATGCTGCTTCTCCGACGAAATAGGTTGTCGGAGAATGTTCTCTTTCGACATATCTCCCCTCAGTAGGATAAACCCACTGCACGGATGGATATTAGCGCTCACAGGGGGAAGATGTAATGTCCCAAGCTGAAGGTTAAGTAGCCCTTCGTTTTGTTGATTTAGAATTGGCTTTTTGTTTTGTAACCAACCGTCATTTTTGATTTTCTGCAATTCTTTTTTCAGTGCCTCTTCCTCTCATCTCCAAGTTTTAGTTTTTTATGAAATTCTCTCAATCTTACTGTTTGTACAAACTGGATGTGAGAACGCACTTTGCGCATATATTCCTCGGGCTTCAAATTTCATACATAATGGTGCTTTTTTCCTTACTCTAATCTAATTCAACGTACCTTCTACGAACTATTTTCACTAATCTAACTCGCTTCATGAGCATTATCTCATTCAAAATATTTTCAAGTGTTCACCCCCTTTCCTCTGATAAATTATATCCTGCAATCTTTGAAAACTCATCCCTATTCTATCTAACACCTACGAACAGCTTCCACGACGGTGTTTCATTACTATAAGACAACCCATGCCTGTATCCAATTTTTGGGAACATTCTTCGACCGTCTCCGACGAACCATATTCGCAACCCTACCTATCTCCACCTTCGACCAACGCTAAATTCTGCAGTCTTGCCTGACCAGTAATTAAGCCCTCGAGTTCTTCCATGACGACGGCGAGGGTCGCCGAGCAATTACAGGTCTGGAGGTAATCGCAGAGCTCCTTGCCCCACTGTCTCGTCCCACGCTAAATATAGACCTGAGATTTGCAGTCATATGGCGAGTGAGGTAACCATACCACCGCTACCTGGAAATCTTATTATTCGTTTGGGCATATCGAGAGCGAGAGCGATCAACGCAAATAAGAATCTCGGAGAGTTCATACCGTCATGCCACTACCTGGAAGTCTTTTTATATGTTTAGGGGAACTGCATATGGACGATTGGCATAGTGCCCAGCTCGTATCATCTTCCAACCCGCGAGTCCTGCTCGTTTTTCGGAAGATTCAGAGAAAACGGTAATCTTTGATATTCGGTGAAGGAAGAACATAGTTAGTTTGAAGTGTACCTCTCTTACTGACAGTTTTGTATCGGTTGTACTCAAAATACAAATAACGACCTGGCAAACACGCAAGATTTCTGTTTAGTAGTGGAATAATTTAAATTTGATACTGAAAATTAGAAGAAAATAAAATAGTCAACAAATTTTTGAAGCACCCGTTGTTTAGTGGATGTGCATATCAGTGGAAGAAAGAACCGAAATTTAAATCTTCAAATTAATATTAGCAAATATCCAGGGCTTTGCAGCACCAAGCACGAAAGGAAAGTTTGTTTCTGCTGCGGTAGATGGCTTTTCATGAAATTACTCTACATGTACAGACTAAATTCATGTTTTTGTTTCCTCAGTGTTGTTTAAATTTAATTCTTATTTTTACACAACAGATTAGGTTTTTTCCAATTGTACCGCCAAAACCTTTTTACTCGAAATATTTATGAATCATTACGAATAATACCCATTTTCTATTGATTACTAGGAATTTAACACGTTTCCCGCGTATTGGACCATATGTACCAATAGTTAAACTGACTATTGGTAGACATATTGAAACACGTACCGGTATAAATGAGTGAACTTTCATCTGTTACGCAACTTTGAAAAAAATTATAATCATGATTTTTTTTTTCACAGGTACTGTTAGGATGGAAATATTTGTCATCCACATCTGGTAAATTTGTTTAAGAAAGGTAGTGAATTCCGTCATTTTCGACGGGCCGTGCACGCTAGTTGAACATAGATCCCATACTCCATTGAAAACACTAAGTCTATTTTTGCCGGCCTAGACGCTGCAGGACCTATTAAACATAAATCCCATATTCCACGGGGAATAATTAGCCGGTTTTGCTGTCCCAGACCACGGTAGAGGAAACAAGGTAGGACATTTCTCTGGAAGAAAATACCTCTTCTTGTTTGGCTAGCCAATAGAAAAGCGTTACTTCAATGACGTAACCAAAATGCCATGTTGTTAGGCCAATAGCGGAGCCAGATTTGGGGGGTAGCAGTGCTACCAGATGCAATATGAGCGCTGATATTGGTTCGTTGCTGTGACGTCACCAAAACCACACCGTCAACGAAAAAATGACTGGTTTGAACCTACCTTGTTTCCTCTACCGTGTCCCAGACGCAGCAGAAGGCGTGCCGCTGATGTACGGCATGGAGGAGGCGGTGACGGTGAGATCGGGACAGCGGGTGCTGCTCAACTGCTCCACTCCCCCCGCCAGCCCGCCGCCCGTCATCACCTGGCTCCTCAACAGCAAGCGGGTCAGTGGAAGAGCAGTCCTAATTTGCTAGATGAGTAAGTAGGACACTGAAATAAACCATAAAAATGTCATTCGTTCAAATGAAACAAAGTTTTCCTTTTATTAGCAAATTAAAAGAGTCAATAACTTCTGGCTCGCCCTGTATATGAAATGTTAAACTGCGATCAACCACCATGGTAGAGGAAGCAAGGTAGTCATTTCTATTTGGAAAATACACCTCTTCTTGTTCGGCTAGCCAATAGCAAGGCTTCATTTCAAACTGACTTGATGACGTCACTATTGTGACATGTCGTTTAGAAAACAGTGGTTATTGATTTGGGGGTTACAGTGTTCCCAGATGCAATATGAGCTCTGTTATTCGTCAGTTGCCATGACGTCAGCATTGCCACACGGTCGACGAAAAAAGACAGGTTTGACCCTACCTTGTTTATGCTACCGTGGGGTATAGTGACCTGTGAGGAATTGGGACCCGTGAGGAATTGGGACCCGTGAGGAATTGGGACCCGT
>JACJUY010004831.1:44561-56511 GCA_014220935.1 Platorchestia sp. MABIK
CTATTTATATACGGCTACCTATTGAACGTTTCCATGTTTAAAAGGATTTTTTTTTGATTGAAGTGTAATGATTATTTTATCAACGCTTTTATTTCTTCTTCCGAAAGCCACACTGAATATCTAAACACGTTGACTTCGTATAAATACATACAGTATGTGTACCACTAGGTAAGTTGCTCTTATACGTACCTATATCAAAGCATAACATTTCATTCATTCCACTACCTATATTTAAAATGGACTTTTGAGTACATTTTAGAATAATATCGGACAATTATATTTTGCAAGCATCTTAGAAGAGATGAAAACATAATCGAACAGTAAAGAGAGTTTTCCATTTCCATTCCAATCTATCAAGCCAAGCGTAGCATCCGTGCAACAGTACTTGAAGCGTGGAGTACCATGTTTGGAAGTTAATGAAACAAGACAGAAATGAAAAAAAAAAATAAAGTAATAGGTAGTGAAAAACAGTTTCCAAGATCGACTAGAAGGCAAAACTACATTTAGCAATAATTTATAAAACTATATACGCGCATACCTCATTTAGTATAAATTAATAAAAAAAAGGTAATCCAATCTATCAAATCAAGCGAAGCAACCAGTAATTGAAGTTTGTCCAATGCGTTCAAGCCTTCCCTTCTTTACACGCCTTCCTATTCTACGGTTTTTTCTAATTTTCAAAACCAAAAATAATGCATGAACGAAAACTTCAACGTTGTGTATAGTAATAACAATGTTCGAAATTTCTTCATAATGGTTGAAGATCTGAGAGAATAGCGTGAAATTTTATGCAGTCCGGCAAGATGCAATTCAAGTTACAAAATTTAAGAAATTAACATCAATCTGAGTATTGCCCACAGAGTAAATCAGAAATACTAGTTGATGGCCGGCACTACAAACTACTAAATTTCCTGTTTTTTACGACAGAATTATTTCACTAGCTTAATAGGAAGGCTTAAAATCAAGCACAAGCTTCCGTTACATGAATGGTTACGAATTTAAACTCCTTTGGAAGCTGCATGTAAAACTTAAATTTCATATTCAACTCAAATTTAACACGTTGACTAAATTGTAGTAAGTAAATAAAGTGTAGTGCGCTATGTTGAAAATAATAAACATGAACTAAATCGAACTTTAAACTAATAATAATTAAGTAATAATGGCACCTGAGTTTGGGACTACTGGTCGGTCAGCAGCATTATGAAAATTCCTTATGGGACTACCGGTTGCTCAAGTTGCAGTCAAAGTGCTAATCACCACGACTGATTAAAAGGCATAACTTCATTTAGTGATAATTTATCAAGCAATATACGCGCATACGCCATTCAGCAATAAATTATAGAACAATATACGCGCATACCTCATTTAGCAATAATTAATAAAAAAAGATAATTGCATACTGTTCTTCCCATTATAATGTATTACCTCCATACCCTAACCAAACAGAACCTTACCTAAAAGAAGAGGTCACTCACCTTTGCTTGCGTTGTACTTGGTGAACGCAAACTGCGCCGGCAAATTTGTGCCGTCAAACTGAACGAAGTCCTCCAACACAGCGTCGATGTCGTCCGAGTCTTCAGAGAAAGTCGAGTCGTCTGAGTCTTCCTCTGCCGGCCAGTGTAGGTAGAGGAAGAATGCGATGCCAAACAATGACCCTAAAATTCGCAGGTACATGGGAACTCTGGAGCGTCGAGAGCGATTCCTTCCTCTTGGCATGGCTGATTTAAAAATTTAAGACAGGTACTAATTAGTCTCGTGTACCTAGAAGCCAAGTTATATTTAAAATAACGAATGCTGTCTTGAAACAGCAGAGTGGGATTAATTTTGATACAGATTAATAGAAAACAAGTTCTCCAAGCCTCCCTCAACACAAAGGTGCTCCCGGGAACGGAAGGAATAAATCCATGTTTAGTTCGGTAAGAAAATTTTAGATTGGAATTAGATTTCAGCCTTCATATCAACATCTAAGGTGTTCCAAAAAGAAGAAAGATGTAAGCACCACTTATTGAGGAGGAAGGGTATACAGAATCTACCTACAAGGTGCGTTTCCACACAAGAACCTCTGAGCAGAGAAACCATAAATTGAGAAGGTTTAGAAACAAGAATAAAGCTAAAGAAGAAAATGAGCGGTGCTTAAAAACAGGACAGCAGTGAACCAAAAAAGATGGCCCTTGAAAAACAAAAAAAAACATTTCTATTTTAACGAAAAGAAAGCTAACCTAAATCTTAGCTAGGGGCCTCACCTATTCCCCCTAGAAGAGCTTATTCCTATGGATACATTATCTACATCCCCCTGAGAAGGATGTGCGAGTCAAAAATAAAATAAAAAGACTCTAGTAGGGGCCAATTGCACAGCACGCCTGTGTCTACGACGGGAGAGAGAGGGAAGTGAAGAACGGTAGACACCGTTTTTCAAATAAAAATCAAAACCACCATTGGACTCCTATTGCATGGGATGCTACTTTTCTCCTTTGGCTGCAGCATGTAAAACTGAAGTTTCAAATTCGAAATTATTAAAGAAAGAAAAATTGAATTTACATTAACAGCCATAGTTTCAGCTGAAAAGCACCATGCAGTTTCTCCAAGGGAAGCTGACAAAGACAGACGCAGTCAACAAACCTCCTGAGTGAATTTAAAAAATCCTACTCTCCCTGATGAGTGCTAAGTCCAAAGGATGCAGAGAAGGACTGTGCTCTGTAGCCCACCCTATAACAAGCGGGTAAAATAAGTTATACTTTGTTACTAAAATTACAAGACCTTTAATTCACCAAATAAATATATTTTCTGAGGCAACCATTTAAATTTTTAATGGTTCCGACATCCGAATGAATTTCAAATGAGCGCACAGGTCCGGGGGGACGCTCAAATCCCCAAGCAAGCCACCTCCTAAAAATCAAGGGTTCAAATTAGGTAATAACGTCTTGTTAATGTCAAATTAGTCAATGACGTTGTATCAATGTCAAATTGGTCAATGACGTCTTGTTAATGTCAAATTAGTCAATGACGTCTCATTAATGTCAAATTAGTCAATGACATCTTAACACATTAACTGTGGTGGGTTAAAATGAATTTCAATATTTATCTCAATTTTGAGCTAATGTTAGAGATCGATTTTGGAAATAACGAACCTTAAGTAGATCGTGCCTTCATCTAACTACTTTCCTGATTTAATAGATTTAGATTGCCCGTTTTCATTTTTATCTTCAATACGTAAATTTTAGTCAAGAGAATTTTTCAATGCTTGTTCATGTGAAATAGTATTTTTCAGTTTCTCAGCTGGTCTTTGCCTATGTATGATCAAAAGTATTTACTGAGCAGTGAATCTATTTACTATACCCACATGATGCGTCATGAAGAGTAAGCGGTGAACTGTCCCTTCTTGTATCGTGTTCCTCTAATCTTGATTACTGCTGAGATTAGATGTTAGTTTAAGCCTCCCTAACCACTAAGAAAAGCGTTCCTATGAGAGAAAGGAGGAAGGCACCATTTATAATGGAGATGAGGGAACGGGGAATCTATGCATATTCAAAGGTATAGAAACAGTAAGTTGAGAGAGAAGTTATGAAAAAAGATAAAAGTTTAAGAAGAAAGCAGTAGGTGCTGAAAGACAGGACAGCAGTGAACCAAACAAAAAGTGGTCATTAACATAAAAATATTCATTTTATCAAAACGAAAGCCTACCTAACTCTTACCTCGGGCCCTCAGTGATTAATGCTGAGATCGTCAGATATATTTTTATGAACGATAGGAATTGCGCAAATTTTTGAGTTCTGCATACGTTTTGAAGAAATGTGCGCATTTTTCAAACCTTCGGCTAATTTTGGAAACTGAGATGACTTGGGAGAATAACATTGCTAAAAAATAGTCGAAATTTCTCCCAAATACAATCAAAGTTCATAATTAAATCAGTTTAGGACTCCCTAGCAAAAATAAAGACATTCTCAAGAGAGAGAAGAGGAGGGACCATTCAGTAGCGAGTATAAAAAATGGAGAATCTATGCGCAAAGCGTGTTCGCACATAAATAAAATCTGTGTTTAGAAAGAATAAAAAAAACAGAAAAGAAAAAGAAAAACAAAGAAAATATAACCAAGGAGGCAGGAAATCTGGAAGAAGCTAAATAGGCACGAAAGCTAGAAGTCCCGAACGCCTATCTACAACTGAGGTAACTTAATATCCCCCCTGGAGGTGCCAGTCTCCATACTATAGAAAAAACTAATCTAACTAATCTAACTAACCTAAACCTAATGCCTATTTCATGCCTCTTTAAGGAAGTACGATACGCTCACTGGAACACCCTAGATGCCACTACCTTCATCGACAGGCCAAAATTCAGCTTCCTTGCACAAGCTAAAACTAACTGAAACCACAGCGCAGCTGTCCTACCTAGAGATAAGGTTGAAATATTTAGCTAGAAAATTCACGACAAAATTTAGAGTCGGTTGAAAGTTTCAACGCAAGTGCCTGCGAGGTTTTCAGCTCAGGAATAGGGGAGAAAACTATTTTTAGGAGGTGGCTTGCCCCTTGCGGTAGTTACCTTCATTTTTTTTTAATGAATTGAATTCGTAATCATTCTTAATTGAAGAATGATTACGGTTTCTAAGCAAGTGAAGGTATTTGTGGATGAAGAAATACATGATGTAGAAGTTCAAGTTTTTAAATGCTGCAGAAGAAGACGTTTCAGGGAAACGGCCGAGGTGACAGGTTTGCTTACGTTACGCGTCCTCTTAAGAAGAAACTCACCATATAGTAAATGATTCAAGCATATTAGAGAGTTGGAATGAAGAATGATCAGTTATTATTAGTAATAAAAAAGAGATAAGCGCGCATGAACTGCACAAAAATTACGTTACTCGATTTGAAAACTGGGAATTCTGCCAGTTTTACCCTCACGAGTTAATGGTTTGGTTTTAATATTTCAAAATTTCCATTAAAAATTGCGTGTGTGATTTAAACGGAGTCTTTTGGTGAGGTAAATATAACATTTCGATTATAGATCACATTACATTTTCATTTGTATGATTTATACTATGGTTAATTAGTCGTCGAATGAAATTTATTCAACACTGAATTGTTGAAAAATCAACAAATTCGACAGATAATTTATTATGAAATTTTTAAAAGTTTAATCCAAGGTTGAAGAAAAAACAAAAACAGCAAAAATAATTTCATGTTTAGCTTCAAGTAAATTTGCAACACTTCACACTATCAGTATTTGCTTTACTGTCACTCTGCTCATGTCGTAAACGTTGATTTTAACCTTCGGTTAGCGTCAGGAATAAAATGCTTTTGGTAGCAATTTGATTCACCAAGTCATGCATTGTTCTGACTTCCTGTTCCAAATATTAGGAAGCGAAGTTCCACGTGAAAACTATGTCGCTAAGCCTGTCCGTTCACATTAATGCAAAGGGCCATGGGAAATCTGACGTTAAAATGAAAGCTCAAGGGACTAATTAATTTTTTCCTCGAGCTGGCGAAAAGTTCCCTGTTGAATCTTTCAAATATTTTTACTGCTTGATTATACAAAAAATTATAAGGGACCTGTGAGAGCCATGGCTTTCAGTTCGTAGCTACAAGACCCACCCCAAATGTCCAGGATTCATTCAGCCATTTGTCCTCGTTGTATTTGTAAATGCGGCGTTGTTATAAAATTCCGTGAAGAAGTGCTTACTGACGATATAAAATGCGGCGTATTTTTGTCAGAAAATGAGCTCGGCAATCATCTGCTCCTGATAGAAAACACAAATTTTTTTTCTAGATAATGAAGTTGAAAAATTTGTATTTGAATCAAGGGCATTGCGTATGTTTAGTCTAAGGTTAAGTCGGAATGTGGCTCTCTTTAATAAGAGGCTGAGCATCTTTAATTGAAGAAATTAATTGGTGAAATTTTTTTAACTGATTGGAAAAGTGGACATTAGTATTGAAAAAATGCGTATTTTAATTGAAAGATAGAGTCGATATTTTCACACTAGCTGTAAAAATACAGTACTTCCGGCATCGTACGTAGTCGAGAACTGTCTAATAGTAATGAAGACACTGATCAATTTTTGTGGGAAATTTAGTCTAGTGGTCTCAACTGGTGATACAGCGCACGCGTAAATTTTCGCCAGACGTTACTGTTTAGATTCTTCAGCCACAACTTAACTGACTCTGAGAGCGCCATCCTTCCTCTGCCCGTCATCATACTCATCACATCTGCGAACTGCGACTCTGTCCACAGCCAACATCGTGGCGTCAAAAAATATTCGTCGCTGACTATACAATTGTTCAGTACCTGAGCTGGGGAAAGTTTGGTTTGGCTGGCAAAGTTGTCGTACTGATCTGCCATACCGCGCAAGTTGAACGGGTCACCTTGGCAGAGGGCGTATGCTTTCACAGAAGAATTTTCGACAGGTTCGATAGAGGTGAAGTCTTGCAATATTAGATTGAATCGAGCGTAATCTTCGCCAAAAGGCAGCTTCTTGAATTTTGTGAAACTTTGGTTGAACTTATCGAGTAGTGAATAATCCTCTAGCATTGGCATTATCGCCTGAAAGAATATTCCAGGCTCAGAATCTGTGAATTGATGGAAATGGCATTAGTCTCACGCAGTTGTAAAATAAAAATAAAAATGTTCAAGACTTCTCAGCTTATCTGGGTATATAAAATATGTGCAAATGAAAACTATTTGGGCTTCGGACTTCTGTTAATCGAAGAAACAAAATTTTCAGCATTGGTCAAATTTTACATTCTAAAATTCAGGTAACTATAGCATACAACAAATATTCCGAATGTTGTAGTGACGTTTTATCAGTATTATTTCGTACGTACGTTTGCTTTTCTTCGATTAAGAGGCAAGCAATTTCTCACTCATCAAGCGTTAGATTTCGCTTGTACCTTTTTGCATGTTAAAATACCAAGGTTATATAATCTTTATCTCTTCATGTAGCATTAGGTAACTACACATTCGTTAACATAATCGTTTTTATTTCCAAAAAGGACAGCTAACTGTCATGAACAACACTTTCAAATTATTCACGATCGCTACGAAAAACCCTGCAGAGAACCCTGGAAAATCAGCAACAGCTCACATCCTATAGCTGACTATGACCAAATCAAAACTAGAAGTCACTGGAACTTATGCGAATTAATGCTTGCAAGCACGCACGAACCATTCCTGAAGGAGAACAACCGTCGAAACATTTTCCCGAGAATGGGCAAGATAACTTCAAGGGATTCGTCGCGGACCAGTCTGTAGAAATCCGAGTCTCCCTCGCAGAACCTGACCGCTTGTGAGAACGTCATCTTCCTGGGGCTGAGGATGTAGTAGCGACCATCTGCCTCTAGCTCAGCTTTGCCTACTGCAATGTAATGCATGCTTAACACTTTGACCGCCTATTGGACATAGGAGAACCCGATAGGTAAATTGCTTATTTATGTATACGTGTGATACCGCCTATTGCACATAGGAGTACCGATAGGTAAATTGCTTATTTATGTATCGGTGTGAATGAAAAGCATTTCAATTTTTCCAACGGCTTTTTTAGAAGAAATTTCAGCATACGAGGTGAAATATCATGTTATTACGTTTTCACACTTTATAAGAAAGACTCATTGATTGTAAATTAGTTTTAGCCTTTACCACAACAAAGATGTTCAAAGAAGAGAGCAACGATGAAGACACCATTTAGTATGGAGTTAAAAGGAAAGTGGAATCTATGCTCAAAGGGTGTTTACGCCAAGGATCCCGTGCGCATAGAAACAGTAAGATAAGATGGAAGGTCATGAAACAAGATAAAAGTTAAGAAAGTCAGGTGTTGAAAAACAGGATGGCAGTAAACAGAAAAACGATAGCCCTTAACGAGAAAAAAGTTATCATTTCATCAAAAAAAAGCCTACCTAACCCTCAGCTCAGGACCTCACATTTTCCCCCTGGGAGCGCCAATTCCCATAAATACAATAATTGTATCCCCTCGAGGGTCTTAGGAAAGACAATTTTTTTCCAGCGGTAAAGTGTTTTGTTAATTCTACAACTTAGAACCTTACCTTCAAAAAATCCCAGAGGCTGCCATTTGACGGCCTCGGCAGTGAGAGTAATAAACAGTAATTGGTGAAACTGAAGTTCAATGGCCAACTCAAGTTTCAAGTCAATGGTAGTATGCAATGTTGAAAACGGCAAGCAATAACTGGATCGTTCCTTTATTTGAATTTAGTCAAGTATTTATGAAAATTTAATCCGGGACTACTGATCGGTCAGCAGCATGATGAAAATCCCCTCCGTGGCCACCGGTGGCACACGTTGAGGTCAAAGTGTTAATTTTGAAAGTAATGAGCTGCGCGTAGTTTCCAGATGCAAGTCTGTTAGAAATGAACTTATACAAGCAGCTCGTTACCATATTCAATAAGATGAGTGTATTAGTCGTTGTGATTGAATGTGTCGACTTTCCAGGTATGATTGTATAAGCAATGTGCTAAGTATGTGAAGTTCCGTGCTAAGTATGTAAAGTTCCGTGCTAAGTATGTAAAGTTCCGTGCTAAGTATGTAAAGTTCCGTGCTAAGTATGTAAAGTTCCGTGCTAAGTATGTAAAGTTCCGTGCTAAGTATGTGAAGTTCCGTGCTGAGTATGTGAAGTTCCGTGCTGAGTATGTGAAGTTCCGTGCTGAGTATGTAAAGTTCCGTGCTAAGTATGTAAAGTTCGGTGCTAAGTATGTAAAGTTCCGTGCTAAGTATGTGAAGTTCCGTGCTAAGCATGTAAAGTTCCGTGCTAAGCATGTAAAGTTCCGTGCTAAGCATGTAAAGTTCCGTGCTAAGCATGTAAAGTTCCGTGCTAAGCATGTAAAGTTCCGTGCTAAGNAGTATGTGTAGTTTCGTGCTAAGTATGTGTAGTTTCGTGCTAAGTATGTGTAGTTTCGTGCTAAGTATGTGTAGTTTCGTGCTAAGTATGTGTAGTTTCGTGCTAAGTATGTGTAGTTTCGTGCTAAGTATGTAAAGTTCCGTGGTAAATATGTATAGTTTCGTGCTAAGTATGTGAAGTTTCATGCTAAGTATGTAAAGTTCTGTGCTAAGTATGTGAAGTTTCGTGCTAACTTGAATAATACGGCTAATCAACTTTACAGGCAATACACGAAATACGAAAAATTACAAGCTAATTTGAATATTTTGGGCTTTTAATTTGATAGGTAAAGCCCTAAATGCTAACTACTTTTGGCACTGCAAAGTATGGACCGCTAATTTTACATCCAATCTATTGTAAAAGCACAGCTCTATACAATTGCTGTAGTGGTAGGTGGTATGTTGATAATGTGCTGTAGATTTAGAGTAAATTTATTTCATTTTAGAGGCAGTGTCATATCTTCAAAAACTCTGATCTGGAATATTAATTTAAGAAAAAATTCTTAAAAGCTAAGTTAGCACCGAAGCTCCCATTACCCTCTTTGTGTTTCATAAGGTACTTAATCCCTCCGATTGTCTGATGAATTTTCCGTGTATGAAGTATAAATAGATTTACTTCTTAGAAGAGCAAAAACATTTTTACGGAAATGCTAACAGCAAACGGTAAGAGCATGTAACTTTTTGAAAATAGAATCAAGTTTCCACAAACTATTAGCAAACAAGAATAAAATTTTCGTCGAGAAGCAAAAAACTAAAATAAAACTTTCACCTCCTGGGAAGCAACTTCGAAGTACAAATTCAAGTTTTTACCAGCGGATTTTTTGAAATGCAAAGATGACGAAGGTTCCTCGAGAGGTGTGAGGCCAAAGTAAAAGGGCGATCTGTCGAAGTGCAGGCAGGAGTGAGGGGCGAGAGGGGCGGTGGTGGTGAGGGCTGTGCGGCAGAGGGGAGACGAGTGGCACGACACCAAACAATCGACTGTGGAATTAAGTTCAGTCGATTAAGTGAAGTTAGTTCAGTAATACATTTTTCCTGACATTTCAAGAACAAATAATTGATTATGAATTATTTTTAGTCTCCCTTTACCACAACAAAGGTGTTCAAAGAGAGAAAGGATGAGGGCACCATTTATTATGGAGTTAAAGGAACGCGGAATCTATGCACACGGTGCATTAAAACAGTAAGCTAAGAAAGAAGTGCATGAAACAAGATAAAAGTGGAAGAAGAAAGTAGTACGTGCTGAAAAACAGAACAGCAGTGAACCTAAAAAAGATGGTCCGTAACAAAACAAAAAACCTATTCTATTTTAACAGAAAGAAGGCCTACCTAACCTTTAGCTCGGGACCTTACATAATTCCCCTGAGAGAGTCAAATCATTAACAGTATTTTTTATTTCAGATCTCCCAGTCAGAGTAAAATGTAAACCCAAGAAATGAAAAGATGTGCAGTCATAGTTGTGTGATCTAGGAAAGAGCGATTTACAAATCAGTAACTTTTTACATGTTGCCAGTATATTTGTTCATATGCTTCGATTGGAGCTAGAGGAATGTGTTGGCAATGTTTCCCTTGTAGCAAAGAGGAAAAAGCATTCTCTACACTGATGCCATACGAACACCTGAATTTCTATGGAATGCTAAAAACATCTTCTGTGACGACCACAAAGGATTGATGAAGACTTTTCCCGAACAATTCCAGGTATTATAGTGGATTATTGGATCAATGTTTCACAAAGACATTCAATACGAGTCCTAGGAAATGAGTAGCTAAATTGTATCAGCGAAAACAGAGGGAAATTGTCTCGTGCATTCGAAATGCTTACTTGAAGTTAAAAACACCCACATATATGAAGTGTTTTGGTTTTCCTTGACAAAAAACTTCGACCAAGATCAGAAAAATAACAGGCAGAATGGCAGAAGACTGCGGGCCAATTCTTCTGTAGTACCAGGGGGATGCACGTCAGATTTCCCTCCACTGTGATAATTTTTAGGAGTGCATGATCTAAAAACAGTTCTTAAACCCTTGATAGATTAAGTAAGCCATACAATGAAAAGCATACATCTTTTAACAAGACTCGGCACCCCCTGATAAATCTATAGCAACCCATGATTGCTTTTAAAAGGATTTTTGCGATGCAATGACGACAAAGAAAACATACTCATCTCGAGAAATGAGAATTAGCTATCACAATCTGAGTTTCATAAGCGATTTTGTCCAGAACAATAATCAAAAAGCTGCTCGCCATTTTTTTGAAATTCTGACAAGCTGGGCAGCTTCACAAATAGTTTTTAGAAAACGCCAAGCACTTTGAAAACCTTTACAAAGACAAAACTAAACCTACCGCTATAACTCGTTAAATACTCATTTGCGACGGAAAGTGCATGGAAAAAAAATGTTTATTCTGATCTAAGTAACTACGTTTCGGCACCAAAAATTCGAAAATCGATTATTACCAAGCGCTCCAGAATAACCCAAATGTGAACCATTCGGTAAATTGTTCATTCACGTACCGGTATAAACGAATGACATATCTGTTTCGCGATATTTTCAACACTGACTGCAATTAGTTGAACTGAAGTTCAACATTTAACTCAAATTTTGAGCCAAATGTAGCAGCCAAGCCTTTTCTAGGTGCAATGTTATCGTCGAATTGCATTTTCATATTTCTTAGGAAGAATAAAATTGAATTTGCAGTGAAGTCTATTTCTCTATTATAGTCTATTATAGAGCAGTCAAGTCTATTTCCCAACTCTGCTACTTACAACCTAACCTACTATTAACGACCGCAAGGCAGAAACAAGGTAAACGTGTAAAATAATCGTATTAAACACGATGAACGTGTAAAATAGCCGTGTTAAACACGGTGAACGTGTAAAATAGCCGTGTTAAACACGGTGAACGTGTAAAATAACCGTGTTAAACACGGTGAACGTGTAAAATAACCGTGTTAAACACGGTGAACGTGTAAAATAGCCGTGTTAAACACGGTGAACGTGTAAAATAGCCGTGTTAAACACGGTGAACGTGTAAAATATATGTGTTAAACACGGTGAACGTGTAAAATATATGTGTTAAACACGGTG